>JAQQAE010013458.1:0-12747 GCA_029823295.1 Pseudamia nigra | reverse complement strand
GGCACAGACCCGAAGGCATTGGCAAGGTCTAGGAAAACCACATGTAGATCTTTCTTCTCCTTCCTCGCCATCTGTATCTGGTGCCTGGTAAATGTGTTTATTTTATAAGCCAAGAAGAGACTGGAACACAAGATAATTCAAAGAAATTTTTATCTAATGTGGAAAGGTGATTTTAACCTGATTTGGTGTAAAATATGAGGTTTAGGCCTTCAGGAGCAAACACGAATTGAAAATCATCATTCTGCAACCTGCTGCTCCAGGGCTGTGGCTTTGTCCAGTGATGGTTTAATAATAATAATAATAATAATATGTAATAATAATGTGAAATAAGCAACAAAAATAAGGAAAAATGACTAAATAATGATCAAAAATTAAGAAAGGGATTATAACAAATGAGTTCTAAACTGAAAAAAAATAATCAAGAACATGAACACATTGTGGAGTAAATAAATATAAAAAGGAAAATGAGTGAAATAGTCCACAAAAATACACCAAAATTAAAGAAAATGAATAAAATTTAACCAAATAATCTGCAAAATGAACAAAAATGTCCAAAATATAACCAGTAGTGTAAAAAGTAATGGAGTAAATGAACAAAAAATGAGAATAACCCGCATCAATAAAATTAAACAATAAACAAAATCAATACAAATGGGCAAACTAATAAACAAAATTAGCATGCTGCAGCCAAAAAGCTCATCATATGTCATGTTCTACTTAAAGTGTTCAGATATAAGCAGTTACCTTTTATAGAAGAAATAAGAATCAAAGGAAACGGACATAGCTCCCCTGCTGTTTCAGATGATGGCCTTGAAATGATTTTAACTCATTATTAGACCAAAATTGCTGCTGGCTGAACTTATTTGGAGCATGTTGCATACCCAGAATTGAGGAATTATGGCTGCATATTTTTAAATAAATATAAGTTGAATTTGCAAATTGTTAAATTTGTGCATTTTTTTCCACTGGTTGACTTTTTTTGGTATTGCAGTTGTTAACGAGCTGGCATGTTTTTATCAGCTGAGGAAAACCCTGTCTCTATCCATCAGCTCTGGCTCCTCTGACATCCCGAGCCTTATTTCCTGAGCCCAGCACGGTTGCCGTCCAAGCCGCTTGTTTGTACTAAGCAGAATCACTCAGCTGACAAATTTCACTGGTATTTGGCAGAAGGATAAGCAGCACAGGCCAAGCTCTTAGTCCCCAGAGGTTATAGTCAATCTATAGCTATGTGACTTAACATCCAACTATCTACTTTTACTGTGTCAGTCATCATAGAGGATTTTCTTTAAATGTTCTTGACTTATCTGAGTTAAAGCTGCAGGGCCTGATGTCTTCTCAATGTTATTGAGCAAAAATGCAATGTAACTCCTTTCAGCATATTGTTTTGGCACCACTGCCTGCTCTGTCGGTTCCAAAAATGGACTTCGATGTGGTGTGAGAGTCAAGCTGAGGTGGATTGGATGAAATGATGAAGCTTCTGGTTCAAAACTGTTAATCAAAGCACCTATGTTCATAAGTATGCAAAAATATCAGGGTCTGGATCATCTGAATGGGCGAGTTATATAAAAAACGCTCTGTACAGTGTTCACAGAGGTGGAAATAAAAACTGTTGTTTGCACCAGGCTGTAAACATGTATATTTCTGCTTCAATGTTGGCAATTTTAACATGGGACTCAATGCAGACTGACTCACTTTTGCATTCAACCCCCTGTGGACACTGACAGTACTGCAGTTTGTGACACTTCCACATTTGCGTCACAGCTCAGTTGTGGAGGTTGCTGATTGGTATCAGCTTTGGGGATAATGTAGCACGACTGCTCCTGGGACAGGAGACACTACTACAATGAAAGTGGCTGAATCTGTTCACTTGAAACTTGTCATGATTATTGATCACTATCAGAACTCTAATCTGTCTTTTGGGAAAGGTGGGAAAAGATGTTAAAAAACAATTCTGCTGTTCCACGGTTGTATTTTTCAGTGGAAACAAACTCTAGTTACACTTTTTAATTGGGAATGAGAGTCCTGAAGTAGGAGGTGTGCCTTTTCTAACTCGGGTATATTCCCCACTGATTTCAGCTCCTGCAGTTTTAAGGCCTCTAAGTACAGATTATAGGTCAAATAGTAAGTGAGCGTGTGATAAATTTGGGATTTTGGGTTATCTAACAACAACTGAACTGAGATTATAATCATTTTTAAGTCATAACCCAGTTACTAGAAGATTTGCATCTCAATTTACATACTAGTCCAGGTTTTCTCTTTTGCGTCCCAATCACATGTTTGTTTATTTCCCTGTTGAGATTTATGACCTAGCTACAGGCTGCATGTACATTGTATTACTGGTCATACTTATGCATAATACATTATTCAATTGATGGAGCAACTAAATTACAAATATAAATCCTGTCTTTAACGCCATCTGCATCACCTCTTTGCAGAAATGTCCACTGGAGCATGTCTACCCTGTGGAGTCAAATCTGGACTCATGGAGTCATACATGTGCTTGTGACAACATGCATTTGCTTCTCTTCTATTTTTCTTCATTTCTTCCACACATATACTGCAAACACCAAGATGATAGCCAATATTCTTGCTCCAAATCCCATTTAAAATAACCTTTTCACATCAATGACTCAGATCTCATTGTTCTTTTTAAATGATTTTAACTCATGATTAGCCCTAACTTGCCCTGGCTGATCTTTTTTTGGAACGCCCCACAACAGAGGAATGGCTGTGTGTTTTCAAATAAAAACAAAACGCCCAGAAAAATCATGTGACATATATCCTGTTCATACTGTCAACGATAAAATACCTGTCAAAGTCTGCAATATTTTTAGAAGCTACACTTAAGATAGTAAGAAAATGTATAAATCTTTATTTTGTGACATTGATATTATTAATTGTTTTATTGGCCGTCATTAAAAGCTCATTATAAAAGAAATATTGTGTCTATTGTGTGCATGTAAAAACAGATTTTCCCCTTTTTTTCAAAGGGCAGGTGGTTGTTTTTGGTGGTTTTTACCTGGCATACAGTCCACTCCACGCATCATAAGACCTGGAGAGGCGATGGAGGAGAACTCAGTCGGGGCTTCTCCTTCACAGTCACATTTACAGGCTCTGCTGGTCCATGCCTCGGACGCCACCACCTCACAAAAACACACACAGAGTAGAGGATTTAGTACAAACAGTTCACAATTCTACCCTGCAAAAGCAAAAAGCAGTAACTCTATGTGGGCAAAATACTGTTCAAACCTGAGCTGGACCTAGTGACATCTGATTTATTTTGTTTTATGTTCCATTTCAGAGGAAACTGGGTGTCGAATAAAAGCAATAACCAAATGTCAGCAAGTTACTGCAGTATGGCTTTGACAAAATAAGAAACAAATGAAAACAAATGAACAAACAAAGTGAAATGTACAAAGAAAATAAAGAAAAATAATCAAGACAATGAGCAAAGTCAAAAGCAAAATGAACATAATCACTGAAATCTGAAGCAAAGTGAAAACAATGGAAAAATTAAACCTTAAAAAACTAAAGATAAACAAGGATAGGAAAAAGGAAATAATAAAATGAACAAAAGTCAAAGAAAGAAGAACAACAATGAATGAGAATAGATAAAATGAGAATCAAAATGAAGCAAAATTAGCTAAATAATAACATGAACAAAATTGGAAGAAAAATGAACAAAATGGGACAATGAACAAATATGGGTGTGATATGAACAAAAATGTACAAAATCAGATGCAAAACAGACAAAATAATCAAGGCAATGGTGAAAATGAGAAGCAGAGCCAAGGAAAAACAAGCACAATAAACAAAAATAAGAAAATGTAAAAGAAATATCATGAAATTCATTATGAAAATGAATTTTCTTGTTTCACTGTCTGAGTAGTTACTGTACTTCATAAAATCTACCTACTTATTTGAATACACCATTAGCTGAAAGAAGTGGAATTAAATCATGTTTCTACGTGTAACACAACAAAGAGGCTTAACATCCAAATATCTCATCACAACAGATTTGCAAGGTTAGAAGAATTTAATTTCTCATTGAAGCCGCTTTAAAAGGTGTTAAAAACCAAATCTGAATCATTAAAATATTATTATTTTCTTACCTCTTGAGCATAATTGTTGGTGAGCACTGTTAAGGAACACAGGTGGGAAAAAAAACTGTTAAAGCACTGGTCATTTGAAGAATCTGTCGGTGTAAACACTTCAAAATAAACATCAAATTTACAAGTAAGAGACAGAAATCTGCCACTCTGCTGTAAAGATGGTCACTTTGAATACTATGATCTCAGCTATAAAGGTTTTTTCCAGTCTGATACTATTACTAAACCTATTCAATACATCACAGAGCATAGTGTAACAACTTAAATCATACCATTTGCTCCGAGAAGCAGGGCCAGCAGGAAATGTTGCACTTTTAGAGCCATCTTCAACCAAACCAGCCTAGACACACTGAGGACTAAGCAACCAAACCAGCCGTGGTATAGAGGCTAGATTAGAATAATCCACAGGACACTAATGTCCTTACCTAATGCCGTCCTTATCTGATAAAGCCCCTCCTACAGCTGTTCATCTACCAACCATCACTGCCACCATCACCACGCATCCTGCTGAAGGTCTGCTGAAAATCCCCGCAGGGTCACGAGGAGCACAGTGGAGCTGATCAAACAGGAGGGGACAAAAATGGTAGGACAGTAAAGCAGAGTGGTCCGTGGTGGGTTACGTGACAGATTTGGGTTGTGTGTGAGCATCTGAGAAAGGGGAGCAGGGGGTGGAGGTGGTTTATGCAGGGCCCCTTGACCCATATGATTCACCAGAAGGCACTGAGTGAAAGTATGTGAGCAAATAATAAAATGATATACAGAATTACACCGTACTTTTATTCATTCATTCATTTATTTTCTGTAACCCCTAAATCCTATGGAGGGTTATAGTTAAGGAAAATAAAATCTCACACCTTGGCTGACATTGAATTTGTTAATTACCACCAGATTGTTTGGTCATCGGTTTCCCGTGAACGTTGCCTGCCAGTCAAAAGTTTGGACACGCCTTCTTCTTCAGTGTTTTTCCCTTATTTTATTATTGTGAACATTGAACATCAATACTGAAGACATCCAAACTGTGAAAGAACATGTATGGTATTATGTAGTAAACAAAACACGCTTTACATTTTAGCAGGAGCCACATTTAGCAGAGCACTCATGAGGACCGTCCGCTTTCTCTGAGGCTGGTAATTCTAACAGGGCTTGGGAATGTGATGTCACCAATGCAATGCATTTTTGGACCTATTTACTACTTGCACGGCTCACTGTCGTGATTGTGTGAAAACAGCCTCCATTTTGAATCAGAAGTTTCAATTTTAGATTGCATTTTACAATGGTTAGTTGCTGTGCTGTCGATTCCAACAATTGTTCATATGATTCTGCTGGAAAATGAAAGCCAGACACCATGTGTTTTTTAGTTTTTTCAGCTCAGGAATGACATCAAGGAGCAGTGCTAACAAAACGACACCAAGTGGCCTAAAAAAAACTAAAATATAATAAACGTAATTAGCGTTGTTTTTTTTTTTTACTTGGAGCTGTTATGAAAAAGCATGTGCTGCAGACAGACAGAGAAGTAACTTATCTTGGTAAATACAATGTTTTTCTGATTTTCTGCTTTAAATACTTGCTCATGTGCTTCAAGAGACTTGAAATTTTTAAATTGTACTGATGTGTACACACTAACAGCACAAACAAGATATGTTCGACAAGATATTTTCAAGCTTTAACTTGTTGCACTCATTCTCTATATTTTTTCTTTCTTCTATACCTACGCTGCTCAATGCCGGCCTCTCTCTGTTTGTTTGTAATTCTACTGACAAAAACATGGTGGCGACGTCCTAGTGTGCTTTGTAAATTCCAAGCTCTATCTTGGTCTTCCTTTCCTGCGACGGTCCTCAAGAGCCAGTTTCATCATAATGTTTGAAGGTCTTGGCGGCTGCACTTAGAGACAAATGTAAAGTTCTCAAAAATTTACAGACAGGCTTTCATTTCTTATACCAATGTTTTTTCTTCTACTTTACATAACACATTTGCACAGCCCTGGTAGTAGCACTTATAGGACTACTGACTCTGAGCCCACCCTTTGTCTGCACATGAACAAAAAGAAAGAAAAGGCACAAATTAACTCACTTTTGAAAATGTTCCTGATATAGTGGCTTAGTTTATTGACCATTTTGTTCTCTTTTTTTCCACACGTTTTATTGTTGTTGCTCAATTTGTTCACTTTTACTCATTTTCTTGCGTACTTTGTTATTGTTCACTTTTTGTTTGTTGTTTTTCTTCTTTCATTACTAATTTTGTTGATATTTTGGTTCATTTTTGCTTATTTTCATTATTTTCTGAATTATTTTTAATAATTTTGCTGATGTTGCTTAGTTTATTTTACTTTGTTTATTTTGTAAAAAAAATTAACTGATCATTTGAGGCGGTTATTCTGCTTTTTTTTTCAAGAAACTGAACTTTTTTTTACTCCTACTCACTGAACTCTAGCAAATGTACTTGTTTTTCATCACTTTTGCAAATAAGAGTAAAAAGAATTCTGCAAAACAACTACTCTCAAGTTTACTGTGGGAAAAAACTACTCAAGCCCATGTAAAGGAGTAAATGTACTTGATTACTAGCCACCTCTGCTTACAAGGTGCTACTTCCATCACTGGATAAAGCCCCAGGAGCTGCTGCTAAAGAGCCACAGGTTGCAGACCTCTGCCTTACAGGGCCTGTCCACTTCTTTTTTTTTTTTTGAAGGTGCCAGAGGGCAACATTCCTGACTGTGCTCAGGCTGGTGACCTCGCGCTGAAGGTTCAAAGCCTGGCAGGTGAAAATAATTAACCCTAATTACAGGAACCTGCTTCCAATTAGTGTTTATTAAAGCACACCTTTCACCCTCTTTGTCTTCTGCGTTTCCTCCTGATGCCTGCATGAAATACTTGCTTCTCGTCGTCTGTTTAAGGTGTATTGGTTCAGTAAAATGAAAGCTTGCACCAAAGTGGCACGTTGTATGGCTCCGCAAACAAAGAAGAGGATTCGAGCTCACTCCACCCTCATGTACAAAACTCACAAGGAGGTCAGAACGCAAAGCAATTTACTATATATGTTATTTAAACTGACATAATTTAACACTAGGTTTAATCTGTCCTTCCTTGTTGCAACTGTGCTAGACACCATGTAGACGACAAGCTCATGACTTTGTTTCCTTCCACAGGTTTTTCCAGGTGGAGCGAGGAGCCTGGGCTTCCTAACCAGCAGACTCTGTTTTCCCAGACCCGTTCTGCTCAGACTGGTGAGCACCGAGGCTTCCCGGCTGTCGAAAACCAACAGGCGGAAAGTAATCACTCAACAGGAGATCAACCATGCCGTCACACTGGTACGAAAGAGGATTTGCACCAGAGCAGCTGCGTGAAATGTTGGCTTTAAGCTGAACCGCCTTCTAAATCTTTTTATATCTTCAATAATAAACAGTTTTTCTTTTATAATTTGCTGCCTCCATGATTTTAATTGAAATGGTTAAAAGGCTTCTTGCAGTCAATGGTGTAGATTTTGTCTGAACATTGTGGGGGGGGTAAATAATTTTTTTTTTTTTTTTTGCCACAATCTGTATGCCTGTAGTAGGTTGTTTCAAACACAGCCCATGATTGGCACAAGCGTTATGACTCTGCCCACTCAAGAAGTGTATATCATTTGTTAGCATTAGCAGAACCTATGCTGAGTTATCTTTTATAAATGGAAGATCTCAAAACTGATCAAAAAATTAACTTTAAGGTGTAGTGTGGTGCTCAGAACAAAACAGACTGATTCGGACACACCGGTCAGTCAAAATAATGAAGAAAGTGAACAAAAATGAAAAGGAACACAAACAAGGCCAGCAGTATCTGCAACAAGTTGGTAAAAATGTACCAAATCAAGAAAATGAATAAATATGAACAAAATAAAATTGATCGGTAAAGATGCACAGAATACTCAAGAAAATGAACAATTGAGAAAATCAAGACAATGAACAAAATAAGAATCTGAAGAAAATAAGTGAATGAAAGGAAATGACAAAATGAACATGAAATGAGTAAAGTAGTCAATTTTAACTTATTTAGTTTATTACATATGCTTTCATTCACAACTGTACACTGAAATAAGCTAAATAAGCACAAAATCACAGTTACCATGTCTAAAAATGTACATAAATGAACAAAATACATAATGATATACAGTACATAATCAAATACATAATAATGAAAATGAAATTAACCAACAGTCAGACAAAATTATCATTACTAATGTAAATGATGTAAAGCAGAATTTGGACATTTTACAAATATTGAGGGGACCCCCCCACTCCCCATCCCCCTATGCTCATGACCATGAGTGTGCAAAGCTGCCATCATCAAAGCTAAAATATAAAACACGTTCTGGGTTGTTTTACACTTCTTTGTTTACTATGAAATGCATATTACTGGGATTAAACAGGTTAATACTGAAGACATCCAAACTGTGAAAGAACGTCTTCAGTATTAACCTGTTTAATCCCAGTGACATGCATTTCACTCAATAGATGCCCCTAATACATGATATGTGTGATTTTTTCATTTCATGTTGGTTATGTTAGTGAAAATGTAGGTTTTATACTCCGCAACAATTGTTGCTGGTAGGAAATCGTATAGTCTAAATTTACACAAATTTTTCGATTTAACCTATTTACACATACTAGGCATGACCTGGTTTTTTATTTCATCAGTGAGGCTCAGTGAGGTGAAAAGGTTTTGCACAACCATCCTGGAGGAACTTCTGCTCATTCAGTCAGACACTTGGTCCTGTCCTAATCCAGTTTCAGGCAGATGTGTGTGGACTCCATGTGAAACATGTACCCCGAGGGTGAAACAAGGCGCCACGATTTGTACCCAAACCAGACAGGTTTGCCCCTGATGACGTGCTTGCAGCCCTGCTTGCCATAATAGAGTATTATGCTTTCATCAATTGATGCTGTTTTGTGTATTTCATCATCTTGTAGGAGTCATTCAGTCACTGAAGATGGGACACACATGACTGTGATGTAGCACACATTATTCTGGGGTTCCTTTAATTCTAGAAGTTCCAAAACCTCCAAGAGTTTAAGCTGTGTAGAAAAACACAAAATGAATAGAATAAACAGCCAAAACTTTTGACACCTAGAGTAACTCTGACTATGTGTTATGCTACCGGCAACAATTGTTGCTGTGCTTATATTTACCCTTCCTATGATCATGCAGGGCTATAATTCCCATTATATACCAGTAGTAGCCCCTTTAAAAATACACATACAAAATATTTAAGTTCTACCTGTTAATTAAGGTATTTTATTTACTTCATCTTGTACAAGTTTGAGGCAGACCTCTCCTTCTAGAGGTGCAGGCATTAAGTAAAGAGGCCTGGTCATGTGATCATCCACACTAGTTACATGACATTGATACAACATAGAGGAAACAACCTGTTATTTCATTTTGAAACTTGCATTATCTGCTGAAAGCCAAAACAACACTTCCAGAAGTTTAAAAAAATGCTGCGGGATTAAAAGAGTTAATGTACAATGTTGAAGATAATAAAAATAAAGAAAAAGACTGAAGGAGAAGGTGAGTCCAATCTGAGAAGGGCTCGTCTATGTAGAAGTGAAGGTGGAAAAGCGGCCCCTTCACGCTGTCCTGTGAAATGTGGATCCACCTGATGCCTCCTCCTCCTCCTCCTCGTCCTGCTCCTCCTCCTCCTCCTCCTCCTCCTGCTCCTCCTCCTCCTCCTCCGCGGTGCTCGCCTCCCGGAGCAGCTCCAGTAGCTCGTCAAAGCCGCTCTGCATCTGGAAACACATCTCACCTCCTTCACTCACTGCTTCTCCGGGCGGTTGTTTTTAGGGAATCTAGTGCATTTGATCTGCACAGAGTTCGGGTGTAGGTTCGTGACTGGGCTCCCCACCCACACCGTGTCCCAGCCGCGGTTTCGAACCGGATCCAGGCTGCAGGTAGGCTCCGCGCATCCCCGGTGAACGACAAGAGCCGTTTGTACTTCACACAGTGATGCGTGAGCTGATGTGAGCACAGTCATTATTTTTCATTTTCGCTCATGTGTTCTTCATCTTTGTTCATTTTATTACTCATTTCCTTATTGTTTAGGCCAATGTAGGTCATTTTTGTATTGTTTTGTTCATTTATGCACATTTCTCGCTATTTTTCTCATTATTTTCCTTCATTATTTTGTCCCTTTTTATTGTTTTCTTAATTATTTTGTTAATTTTTCATTGGTTTGGATTATTTTACTCATTTCTAGTTTTTGTTCGTACTATTACTTATATTGATTTCAACAAAGTTCCGTCTTTATAAAATAACAACATCAGAGGTGGGTAGTACATTTACTCCTTCACATGTACTTAAGTATTTTTTCCAGAAAACTTTTTCCTCTTATTCAGTTGCCTTTGTAATGAAAAAATGTACTTCTAATCAGTTAAATTTGACTTCAACCTCCGTGAGTAGGAGCAAAAAGATTGTAATTAAGACAATTACAAAATAATTAATTTTAAAATATGAACAAAATAGTAAGTAAACTAAGCAACAACATCATCAAAATGATCAAAAATAATTCAGGAACTGAACAAAATAAGCAAAAATTAACAAACATAAACCAAAAAAATAACAAAATAAGTAATAAAATAAAAAACAAAGTTAGCAGGAATTATCACAATTTTGCAGAATGCTTCTTACTGGTACTCAGTTACATTTGTAATGAAAGAAAATTACTTCTACTCAGTTATATTTTTGTTCCATCTCGATGAGTAGGAGTAAGACATTGAAATAAAAAAAAAGAACTTCTTCGAGAACAAAATAATTAAATTAAGAAAGACTGAACAAAATCATCAAGCAAATGATCAAAATGAATAAAATAAGCTACAGAATGAGCAAAAATGTACAAAAATAGGCACGAGAAGGAAGAAACTGAACAAATTGTGCAAAGCAGTCATGCATATTGTAATATTAACAAGTGTAAATGAACAAAATAAGTAACAAAATGACCAGAAAGGAAGAAAATATTCAACTAAATTTAAAAAATGAGCAACACCATCAATAAACTGAACAAAAAGTCAACAAAATAATCAAAATGAACAAAAAACAAAATCACCAACGACATTAGTAAAAAAGAATAAATCAAGCAATGACCAATATGGTCAAAAAGTAGTTAAAAAAATGAAAAAAATAACCAACAATTTTCTTTCTGGCTTTAATGTGTTTTTCAAATAAACACTGTGGATTGATTTTCAGTCTTAAATAGGTGTATTCTCACAGTTCATAATTATTTTTGTTTGTACACTAAGGGCACATTTCATGTATGTTCTCCATTCCATAGGTTCAGTTTTATCTGTTGCCATTCATACTAATAATTTTGACTTTGAGTGTCCTGAAAGGTGCCTATAAATGAATTCTATTATTATTATTATTATTATTTGATGTTATTATTATTGTTTAGTGGAACATCTCTGAACTAAGAGGAAACTTATATAAACTTATGAAATACTTTTTGGACAGGGTTTCCACTGGGTCTCAAAATACCTAAAAAGCCTTAAATTTGAAAATCTCAATTTTAAGCTATAAAAAGTGTTAAATTCACATTGTGTTCAAAGTTTTGAGTAAATTTAAACAGGTCTTAATTTTCTTACATCCATGTAACTCTATCTTTGCACAATGGAACGCTCCTATTTAAGCAACTGATGCTGCAGCCCTTACATCACTGCCAATCAGCTTTGTGTTATTGCAGAGTACCTTCCAACAAAAGAAGAATATGAAAGTGTAAATTAAATAAAGAAGAGCTTTGCTTCAGTTAAAGCCAGTCACAAGTAGTGACTTTGAAACCTACTGCTTTTTATGCAAAAGATAATAAAATAATCAAGGCAATGACCAAAAATGGCAAAAACCATTAATAAAAAGAACAAAAAATTCATTACAATTGAATAAAATAATTTCTAAAAGTTACTTTTAACTTAAGTAAAAAATACTTTTTAAAAGTATTTAATGGACAAAAATTAACAAAAATAATTAAGAAAAGCCGACAAAAAGATTTTTAAAAATTAATAGCAGGGGAAAATACTTTTGTTGCTTTTTAAAAACTTTTTGTCCAAAAATGGCTCTTTAGATTGCGAAGGTTTCCAACCTCTGGCCTAGATTTTAAATTTCATTCATAATGGTCTTAAAAAGGTCTTAACATTTGATTTGGTGAAACCTGCAGAAACCCTGTTGTAGCTTATTATCAGTGCTCCATAAAAAAAAAAAAATCAGCATCTGTGATGGTACGGGGCTGCATTAGTGCACATCTGTGAAGGCAACAGCAAGTGAACAAAATATACAAGTTTTGGAACAGTATATGCTGTCATGTGGATGACATCGTTGTTCAGCTAAGGCCTTGTTTATTTCATCCAGACAACGTTAAACCACATTCTGAACGTATTCTAACACCATGGCTCTGTAGTAAAAGAGTCAGGGTGCTAAACTGGCCTAATGCAGTTCTGACTTGTCACCTATTGAGAATGTTTGGCACATTTTGAAAAATATAACATGACAAGTGATACCCTGAACTGTTGAGGAGATGAATCTACAAAGTCCTAAACAACAAAGCTCCACCCTATATCAAAGACCTTATTGTTCCCTATAAACCAATCAGAACTCTCCACTCCCAGAGTGCAGGTCTACTTGTGGTT
>JAQQAE010013457.1:0-12748 GCA_029823295.1 Pseudamia nigra | reverse complement strand
GTTTTTCAATTGTGTTGCACAGGTTATAGGTCACATTAAAGGTGGAAAAAGTTGTGAATTTATTTATCTTGGTGTCAGTTTTTTTACATCACAAAAACCTGGCATTTGAACAGGGGTGTGTAGACTTTTGAGATCCACTGTATATGAATAGTGGATATTGTATTTTGTCAGTGAGGCACATTCAGGCAGCACACACATTTGATACACTGAAATGGATTTAATTTTATTTTGTCAGAGATCTTTAAAACACTTTTTGCTACTTTTTGGTATTTCCCTGGATGCGTTTCTGATCAGATTGTTAAAAAATGTACACATATCGCCTCGCTACAACCTTCCACTTGAGGTTTAGTGATCAGATCATGAGACTCTGTTTCCTGTCTGTGCATTAGAGCTTTCCACATAGGATCAACTTACTCATAATGCAGGTTATTAGAATGTCTGAAGATGACAGGTGCTCTAGTAATTAACAGAGTGAACTCACTTCATTGGAGACATCCACAACCAGGTTGTCTTCGCTCTTTTCTCCATCACTGTCCTGAAGAACAAAGACAAAATCAAAAAAAAGATTAATTTGCTTCAAATTAAACAACTGATTTTTCTGTTTTTTCTGAGACATACTGTATACTGTACATAAATATG
The DNA here is from genome assembly GCA_029823295.1 of Pseudamia nigra. Lineage (NCBI taxonomy): Eukaryota > Metazoa > Chordata > Actinopteri > Kurtiformes > Apogonidae > Pseudamia > Pseudamia nigra. The sequence goes on along the minus strand of JAQQAE010013457.1, from coordinate 12,109 downwards.
GACAATAATAAAGATGGACTCACACTGTGAGTGCACAACTGCACACACAGATCAATATGTCAATATCACTGGCTGCTCTGCTTCCTTGCCCGTCTGTCCACTATACAACATTTGACACAGAGATACTATAGACAACATAAAGTCAGCAAGCATGTCCTTCATATAAACGTGTTTCGATCTCACTGTGTCTCATGCACATAGGTGCACAAACATAAAAACACTCTTTCTCCATCCATGGCACAATTTTACTCTTTGCCTAGCCATCTCTCTCTTTTTCTCTCTCCTCTTTTTTCTGGGGTGAGAATGATGGCACTTAGTCACCATGGCAACAGCGCTTTGATGTGATCATAGCCTGATATTCCTATTGACATCAGTGCGGAGTGACATCAGTACCTAATTATACAAAGCTGAAACAGGGTGATGTGCATAGCCTAGACCTGGAACAAAAATACAGCAACAGACAGCGAGAGAACAGAGAAAAAAGAGAAACAGGCAAAATTGGAAATGAGCGACAGGAGAAAAATGAAAAGAAAACAGAGAGGACAGAGTAGGAGAGTGAAAAGTGGGAAAAAAATGAGAGACGACGATAAAGAGACAGAGAGAGATACAGGAGAGCAAAAGGCAAACAGAGAAAAATGGGGGCTGTAATGTGGCTCGACAGAGAGGAGGAGAGGCAAAACATTGGAAAGTGGAAACTATCTGTGCTTGTTCTCACTCTGAACTAATGGGAAGATTTGGACTGTTGTTGTTGATGCCAAACTGATTTAGCTGGAGGCCGTCATGCACAGACAGACTCCCAGTGTCAATCAATCGTCCAGACTGCAAACACACAGCCATCTAATTCATTACAGCTATCTGCCTTGGCTGTCTTTCTTCTGGCATTACACTGCCTCTGGCTCTCATTTCTCCCCTATTGGACCCATCCAAACCAAACATGACTCTAATTGGCCGCAGACCCTGCCACCAGTGTGGCCTATAATGTCTCAGACAATAGCTGTGTTTCTATAAAATGTCAGGCAAATTTGAAGTAGACTTTTCAAGAGTCACAAAAACAAAATGCGAATTATATGCATTTCAAGTAAATAAATGCGGCTGCATGATGTGGTCAGAGGGAGGCACTATAGTTTATTCAACATGGACACAATAAACGCACTGTATGTTGTAAAGTATAAATTAAACATGTTTCTGTGTGGGGTTTGTGGGTGACTAGATTTCTTTCATGTACAGTACACTACCTGTCAAAACTTTGGATGCAAAAAACTGTTGAACAACCAGGGACATATTTTATTGTCCAAAGTCGCCACATTTAGCATTGATGACAGATTCATGAGGTAGTCACTAGGAACAGTATTTAATTCATAAAAGTTAACTTGTATCGTTTCTTGCCTTCTTAATGTGCTTCAGATCATCATTCGTCTTGTGCAGAGGAAGGGTAGGGACAGAGTCAAAAGTCCGATTAGTGCTGCTTTCTGTTCTCTTTACTGAACTGAGTGTTTATTGTCACATGAATTTGTACAGTAGTTGTAGCAGCACTAATAGGGCTATTGACTCTGTGCCCACCCTTCCTCTGCACAAGATGACTAAAAAAAGGCAAGAAATGACACAAAGAAGTGATTATTGCTTGGATATCTCTGTTTCATGAAAATACTGATTTTCGGAAAAACGTTACATACTTAGCCATTAAAGGTTAAGTTTGTAAAATATTGTAAAAACAGCAGACAAATGCATACATATGAGTGGGGTGGGAGTGGATCTTTGTCGTCGCAGCGCCTCCTTTTTGCTTCGGCGCCACCTTGTGAAGAGGCGTAGCCTCCAGACGGGCCCTGGCGCTCCTCATTTGGCTGACTGTCTGTGGAGGACACTGACTTACTCTGCAGACAAAAACAGAAAATATACTTAGACTTTGATATTTCCTTTGAACCCAAGTTCAAAACGCTACATAATATAGTATTTTTTAAATGTGTTACTAATTAAATGTGTAAGATAATAATAAGATATAGGAAAAATTAGGAACACATTACATTAAAATGAATAAAAATAAGCAGTAAATAATCAAAATGAACAATAAATAGTCAATACAATGAACAAAATATCCACTTAATGAATACAAATACTGAAGGTGAACAGAATAATAAAAAAATAACAATGAACTTAATTAAAAAACACAAAATACTCAAAAATGTCAGAGAAACATCTGCAAATACACAACATAATGAACCAAAGTCACCAAAAATAATGAGTAAAAATGAATATAATATCCAGAAAATGAGCAAAATAATCAAGAAAGAAAATTAAAAACAACAAAATAATTAAGAAAATAGACAAAATGAATGAAACGTTCAAGAAATGTTGCAAAAAATATGCTCAGACATCAGAAAATAAATAAAAAATCCCAAAAAATATTCAATATGAGCAAAACAATTATGAAAAACAACAACTAATTAATAAAATTAACAAAAATTATCAAATATGAACAAAATAATAATTAAGAAATAAACAAGATAATCAAAAAAATTAACAAAAAAATCAAAAACGTGATTGAAAATTAATAGAAAAAAAGAACTAAATAATCTAGACATTAACAAAAAAGAACAAAATAATTAAGAAAATTAAAGAACAAAGTAATCAGAAAAATGAACAAAAAAAATAAATAAACAAATTAACTGCCCAATGGAACAAACCTCGAAAAACCATTTGAGGTCCAAGCTATATATTTGGGAAAAGTAGTTTTAATCGATGGACTGACATCACATTTTTACAGTTGGATGACTTTAACACGCTGTGATTTGGAGCCACTGCAGAGGGACTGCAGAGCCACATGTGTTAGAGACCCTTGCACTAGACACAAGCGTATGCACAATCATTCTGCAAACTCATGCACAAACATAAATAAAACTAAACATACATGATCCAATTTTACCTACACAAAAAGACAAAAGGAAAGCGACGAAGCACACAAGTAAGCAGTCCAGGTTAAAGTAGTACACAGAGAAGCTGGCAGGATGTCGTATAAAGCTAATTAGCGCCCTCCCCTCGACACACCGGTCTCCATGTAAAATATGGCTCTCATTAATGGCCAATAAAGCTGTGCAGGCATATTTACAATACAAGCTCAACCTGGTGCTGAGAAAACCCAATCAAAGCATTGTGTTGTTTTGCGCCGGGGCAGAGGCCAGAGGTTTGCTGAGGGCCACTTGCTATTCTTTGTCCTGCGGGTGGGGAGGACAAGAACAGTGAGGTTTTAACAGCAATGAGTCACACAGGAAGGAGCCCACAGAGCTGGATTGAGGACAGGGGGAAGCACACAATGGACCTCAGTGCAGCTCAACAAACTTCCCTCTCTTCTCTCATTCCCCACTTCCTCTTAATGTCCCTTTATTCGCTTTCATTTAAAATTCCAAGATGTTTTCCCGACGGCCCGACAAATAGTGATGCTTGTCTGAGTTCAGCATCAGTACAAACCTTCCACAGTGGGCAGAAGAAACAGAAACAGTACTCAAGTAAAAGTGCTGTCACTTCATACTTCTAACTCAAGCAAATGCAGAAGTACTCATAAAAATGAGCACTTGAGAGTCAAAGAATATCTCATTTAAAAGTATTCAAGTAGTACAGATCTAATAAACAGGTTTATTTATGCTAATAACAATCAGAGGTGTGAAGCATTCAAGTACAGTTATTCCTTTACATGTATGTGAGTAAGTTTTTCAAACAAATGTCCTTTGATGTTTTGAATACTTTTTTACTCGATACTACATTTGTAGACAACAAACTTCTACACCTCAATAAGTAGGAGTGAAGTTATACACTGGCTGTGTTTTTACACAGAATGTTGTTTGATCCAGATGAGGAGGAGCAACAGGTGCACTGCTACGATGTCAAGCTAGAACAACGTAAATCCACACGAAAGCAAAAGGAGCAAAAATGAACAAATCATCTCTTAGCAAAATGAAAACAATAAAAAGCAACAAAATTAAACAAAATAACCACACAATGAGCAAAATAAGAAACAAAGTAGAAGGAAAAAATAAACAATACAAGCGTTAAAATGAGCAAAAATGAACAAAATAAGCAAAAAATGAACAAAATAAGCAAATGGGATGAAGTAAGACAAAATGATCAAAATTAATTAAAAAAAAGCAAAAATGAGCAGGAAATTAGCAAAAATAAGCAATGAAAGTGAGCAAAAAAAAGCAAAAAAAAAAAGAACAAAATCTGCAAAAAATGAACAAAATAAGCAACAAAATGACCAAATGGAATGAAGTAAGAAAAAGGGAACAAAAATGAACAGTAATCAGTTAATAAAGTGAAAAAACAACAAACAAAATAAGCAAAAAGTTAATAAAGGAGCAATGTAAGGAAATGGCAAAAATAAATGAAACAAGCAAAAATGTGTAAAAATACGCAAAGAATGATTTTGTTTCTCACTGTTTTCATTATTGCTTTGTTATTCATATTTGTTAATTTGCTTGGTTATTTTTGTTCATTGTTAATAATTTTGTTGCTTTGTTGATTCCACTGTGTTGGGATGACACTATCATGCATTGTTCATCATAATAATCAAATGTAACTGAGTAAAAGTAAAATGCACTCAGAAAAGCAACTACTCGCCAGCTTTGGGTTTCATTGCAGATATGGAAAGATAAAAATGATAAAAGCCAGTACAAAGATGTTGTATTTTTAGCAACCTTTCCCTCCTATTTTTTCATTTTTTCCCCTTCTCCTTTCGTCTTTCTTTTTCCAGTTCCAACTCCCCCCACCCCCCCCGCCCCTATCCCCTTGCCTCCTTTTTTTCTCTCTCTCTCAGTGTTATCAGTGTTCCCCCTGATGAAGGCCAGCTGTCCTTTGCAGCTCGTACAGTGAGGCAGTATTCATGCTGTTTTCACAAAGCCAGAGAACAGGACAAGCTACAGTATAGACACCCACTGAATTCCAATCAGCCAATTGGCTTGTATTATCTCTCCACATCATTAACAGAACCTTTTAATGATGGTGATATACTGTAAAACACTATGTGCAAACCTGACAGGGAGTATTACCCATGGATCCATCTCCTACTTATTAAATTTTCAATAGGTATATTTTTAATGTATTATTTAAAGGCATAAACTAAGGCTTCATCCACACTAACATCATGTAGTTTTAAAGGTCCCATACTGTGAGAATCCATCTTCTGTAGGTTTTGAGATATATATACAGTAAACTGTGATATAAGGAAACTACAAACCATTTTGAGCTTTTCTGATTTGTAACATCACAAATCATAATCAATTATATTTGGGCTGAAGTGCATTAGTCCCCTGAGCCAAGTTTTGCATCACAGGTTACAACCAATCATATTCAAATCCCACCTCCATGAGCCAGTTATGATTATAATCCAGTTTTTTTTTTTTGTTTTTTGTTTTTTTGGTGAAAGTGAAAAGTGCCTTATCTTGTATTTTCTGTAGATTTGTGTCAGAATCTGACCCCAAGTAAGCTTGGGAGTGACCTGCAGGTCAACAAGTTAGAGCATTTTTTGTTGAAATGTGGATGGTTATGACACCTGACAATGAAATCAGAGTGTAGAGTTACGAAGAGGCACTGAGAAAATCAAGGAAAAATCAAACATTTTATTTTTTCAACAGCCTTACAGTCTTTAAGAAACAGATCTAAACTGTACAGATAGTATGATACATGCTGGACCTTTAAAATGTATATTGGCTATAGTTATGCCTTGCATCCATAGCTCCGTGTTTCACCCTCCTTAAAACTTCTGGAGACACTATTTTGGTCCTTAAATACCACGCATGCATTGTAATTTGCACAAAGATACAGACTTTTAGAAACAATTAGGCACATACAGTGCTGTGAAATAGTTTGCCCTTTCCTGATTCCATATTTTTTCAATGTTCATCACACTTAAATGTTCATGTTTCACATCATCAAACAATGCTGGAGGGGGCAAATACTTTTTCACAGCAGTCGACCTGCATTCTCAGCCCTCTGATTTGTTCCACCCGTAGCACGTGATCTCTTTGTGATAAAATAAGACATTTCCATGGACACTGATTTACAGCTGCTTGTGTCCTTGTTATCTCTCTTCACAGTTCGTGCATAATTAACTTCTGCTTTCGATCATGGCTTACATATCGTATTACTGACCACAATCACAATGACAGCAGCTGCGTTGCTATTCAAGCAATTTGCAACAACTCCCTGCTTCTGTGACATTACCACTCCTCCTGGTCATGTGATATGTGTGTCAGGCATCAGGCATATTTGTGTGGTGAAGGGCTTTTTATTTGGCAATGCGAGTAGAAATGTTGCTTTGAAAAGAAAACACAGTCGTGTAGATGCAGCCTAAGACACAATCTCCATGCATGTGAAACCGTTGTAGTAAAATCAGCCTACATCAACAGTCAAAACAAACACCCACAAAAACTGCTTCATCATCTTCCCACTCATCCCTATACACAAACCCAGATTTTATTCAAATGTTTTGGAAATATGTTATAACCCATAGTTTAAATTCTGTTTCAGTCTTTACATCTCTCAAGGTTTTAATCTTCATACAGTGATGGCGACTGTACCCTTCATATCACCTCACTGTAATGGAGACCACATTTGGCTGTGAAATGTCTTTCTAAATGAGTGTCTGTGTGGTCTGAGCAATATGTGCTGGTTCACTGGGAAACCACAGCTCTGTTAATTTTTACCTAATTCAGTGAAATATACATTACCAGCCAAAAGTTCAGACACAACTTCTCCTGTAGTGTTTTTTTTTCTTTATTCTTATTATTTCCAAAGTTGTCCGTGGTATGGCTATTGAAAAACAGGAGTAATGCTGCAATTCAATTGTATTGAACAGAAGCATTTTTCAGTGTCTTTTTGCTTCAATCTCCTCCTCGTCTGCATCAACACACCACTGCATTCAGGTCGTCCACTGATCAAAGCAGCGCAGTAGGGCTTCTTTAGACAGTTGTCTCAGAACTTCTGTCTTTGTTTTCTTACTATGGACGAAGGCTCAAAATGTGTTCCTTTGACACAGATTTGATCTTAAGAAAATTAACACATGACATAATGCTAGTTCAGGTGATAAAACACTGTGATTTATTTTTGGGACAGAAACTGCTTTACTGAGAGCCCAGTGTGAGCTGGTGTGCTGTCTGGGTGAAGACTGAAACCTTTTTTATTCTTATACTAAACTGTCAATCACTTCAAATGATTTGTTCAATTTGTTGAATACTTTCAGAAGTCTTTGATGTTCATGGGCGTCCAGAACATTCATTATCTTGGACATCCTTTCAGCCTCCACTAAATCTTTTGTGCTTGTCAAACACACACATGCAGTGTTCCCCATACACCTCAGCTAATGGATGAAATCTTCAGCGGCTGCTCTGCTCCATTTCACCAAAAAAGTTAATGCGCTGCTCAACTCTCATATCAAATGCTATGATGAAACGGGCTCTCATCAGGACCATCCCAGGACAGAAAGACCAAGAGCTACCTCTGCTGCAGAGGTTGTTTGTTAGAATTACCAGTGTCAGCATCACAAATAGTGTTTGATGGTTGTGGTTACTGCACTTAGGGACACATTCAAAGCTCCTGAGATTTTTCAAATTGTCTGACCTTCATTTCTTAAAGTAATAATGGACTGTCTTTCCGCTTTACTGAACTGAGTGTTTCTTGTATAGTATGTATTTGTGCAGTAGTTGTACTAACACTAATAAGGATATTGACTGCATATCCATCCTTCCTCTACAAAAGACAACTGATGGTCTAAAGTACTTTAACCCTTTACAGTGGGGCAAAAAAGTATTTAGTCAGCCACCAATTGTGCAAGTTCTCCCACTTAAAAATATGACAGAGGCCTGTAATTTTCATCATAGGTTCACTTCAACTATGAGAGACAGAATGAAAAAAAAAAATACAGAAAATCACATTGTAAGATTTTTAATGAATTAATGAAGACTTTTTTGACCCACCATAACTGCCTGCTTAATGTGACTTAACATGACAAAATATGAACAAAATATGCAACAAATTGAACAAAAATGAATGACATAATACATAAAATGAACAAAATCTGCAGCAAAATGAACAAAATAAGAAATGACAAAAAAATCTAAAATAAACAAAAATGAGCTTGTGCTCTACCGTATGGGTGAGTAGGCAGTTAAAGGGTTAAGAAGGCAAGAAATGGAACAAATTAACCTTTGACAAGGCATAGCTGTGAAATAAAAACCGTCCCAGGTCATCAAAGCTAAATGTGGCTACCTGAGAAAATATAAAAATATATAAAACATGTTCTGGGTTGTTTAACTCTTTTATTTATTACACAATTCCATGTGTTCTTTCACAGTTTTGATGCCTTCAGGATTAAGGTACAATGTTAAAATGAATAAAAATTAAAAAAAAAACAGAGAGGAAGTATCCAATTTTTTAACTGGTAATGTTCATGGTTAAGCAAGAGTTGTTCAGTTTTACACATATTTTACACATAGTAACAGGAGTGTTTTAGGCATCATTTGGCATTAACTGGCTTCTAATCCTTTCACTTGTTCTCTCAGTCTCCTAGATTACCAGAACATTTGTGTTGCCAATAAACAAATGGTTGCCTGTTCATCCATTTACTCAAATTGTACTTTCTTGCAGATAACAGTGAAATGCTGGGAGCTCAGATGTTAGTGTGATGTCAAAAACCTTGAAAAGCTCAAGGTTGATAGCGCTCAGCAGCTATTGTGTTGGTGTAGACCTGTGCTGCTCTTGGCTGAGCGCCAGAAATACACAGCCTTTTTCAGAGGCTGCTTTACAGAACATCTCATTTCCCTTAGTTTATCACTGTCACACACACACATACACACACAGAAATATGAGTATATACAACACTGATATCCATGTACACACAAACACACACAGCTACTCACCCTGCTGGGCGCTCCCTCTGGGATGGGCCAGAAAAAGAGAAAGAAAGAGAACAGAGAAGAGAAAAAAGAGAGTGGAGAAAGGGGAAAAAAAGAAAAAGTTTGACGTCAGTCTTGATAATAATAACAACACAGTCCCCTAGTCAACCAAGGTTAGGCTGAACTACAACTGCTCCTCTAATAAAGATACAGACTTGCTATTGTGCTGATTCCAGTCTTCTCTCCACTCTCTATCTTTCCCTTCCTATCCTGAAACCAGACAAAGCACACAGTCTCCTTCCACTGCTGCCTCTGTCTGCCTTTTTTATTCATCCTTTTGTGTGTGAGAATAGAAATACACACATGTAGATATATATAAGCTCTCACATTGATGCTTAACACACCAATATGAACGCATTGATCTCTTTTTCTGACTTTTGACTTTCACTCATTTATTTTTTTTCCTTTTTTCCACTTTCAAGCTTGCAGTTTATTCATGAGAAAGTCTCTTGGCTCAGTGCCTGAAACACAGCGCAAAAGATAAGATACTCTATCAGGGGTGAATGGAAGTTCATTGGGAGTAAGCATTTCTCCTGCATTAACATAATGTGCCACGTATACATCTGTCTATGTGATGACAGCAATCTAAACAAGTGTGTGCGTTCAAATTCAGCACGAAAGGTGAGACGTTACAGCTGCAACAAAAGATATATAATGCTGCATTAAAATGTACATTTTCCAAAATGATAACACGAAGTGTGTTTTAATCTGCAGTCAGAGCTTCCCTCTGCAGCTGTTTGGTGTCCACTCAAAACTGAAAGAACCTCAGTTCAATTAAAAACACAAATAGACCAGTGTAATGGTTTCATTCTGGATGATTTCCCAGAAAATGATACTCTATCCCAACTGCACTGAACTTACTAAACATCCTCTCAAACTGTTCTGTTGTATAATTGATTCTCAGCACTGAAGCATCTTTTTGTTTCTGAAACAATAGCACTATCACTGCAATAGAACCACACTCTGAGAGTTGAAGGTAACAATGTCTGCAATACTACTCATTAGCATTAAACTGTACCAATCAAATCCAGCTGTCGATACCACGGGTTCATTTTCTATTTAACTCAAAAAGACTCGAGAAAACAGCATTTTCTCTTCTTTTTAATAATACATTTTACTCAAATTAAACACAATTACTACCTCCACTTTAAGTAATGTAGCATTTCATAAATAATATGGGGCCAAATCCACGAAAGGATTACGTAGCATGTGTGGAAACTGAACTGGTGCAAACGAGACAAAAAGATATGAATAATTCACAAAATAACTGCAAAAAACTACAAGAAATTCACAACAAACTGTGCTGCCAAGCAAATAACATCATGGTGTTCCTATATCATTTAGATAAGAGTTATAACAAATATTTTCATCATTGATATACGTCTTGCTTTTTTAGCAATTAAGTAATCATTTGGTCTTCAAACTGTTGGAAAATTGTGAAAATGTATCTCTTGAACTTCAAACATGACATTTTCAAATGTCTTGTTTGTTCACAACTCAAAGATAGTCAGTTTCATCAGAGGATGGAAGCAACCGGAAAACACTATACCTTTAACCCTATAATGCCGTGTGCATCAAATTTAATACACACATTTCTTAGACCTATTGCATCATCATATGGTAAAAACTTTGCTCAAAACCCTGTTGAATACAATCTGTTACTTGTCTTTTGCCCCCAGGTGGAGGTGAATTATGTTAAACGCCCACTGTGTCAAATATGAAACAAATAAAAAAAAACATAGATGCAAATTATGTTTATTTTAATTTAATTTTGTTAAAGGGGCAAATAAAGGTTTCAGATTTTAAAAAATCTGAATTTTCTGTACATTATTTCTTGGGTCAGGCTTTATAGGGTTAAGAAGCTGCAATCATTTTAAAGTAAGAAAGTACCTTTTAAATAACTAAAACTATTCAATGTGCTTAGTGACTGTAAAGAAAGGGTGCTAAGTGATTAATTACTGCAGCTCTAATTTGTATAGATGAACATTCAGCAATGTTCATACAACTGTACATTTATCGTGTTGGCCCTTCTCAAAGAAAATATCCATACCTTGCTGCAAAAAGAGTCTTCCTCACAATAACCAGTGCAAATCGTAGCATGTGGGTAGCTCACACTGATGATATTGTCTTTAACTCTTTATTCACTCTCTTTTAATTCAAATCAAGGACGCTGAATTAATGTTTAATGATACCAAGAGTGAGATCTTCAGTCAGATGTTGGGGCATCAGGAGGGTCTTTATCTTGGACTTTAAGCTACTTAAAAATAACATATTTCTACACTGCTAATGGAGCCCACATTTATTTATTACAAATGTTTCACCTTACACATTAAATCACTTTTGTTACTTCACCATGTGTAAATGTACACACCCACATTTGGAGTTCGGAGATACTGCTGTTGTGGCAGCTGTGAGTATCAAACACAACATTAGTACTGGTGTTTCTGTGAGAAACAGTACAAATGTAAAGTAAGTATCTTGCTCTTTACATTTTATAAACATTGGTGCAAAAACACTCAGCAACACGCTGTGAGACACCTGGGCAACATTAATTTAAGATGTAAATACTAAGCAGACTTGTTTGAGACCTCTTGCAGAAGTTTTGGAGAAATTTCTGTAGATGATGTTAAGTACTAGAGGATGAAAGTACAGTACATGAAAATGGCTTTGTGACTATGAAAAGTGCAGCATGTGTTAATCTCTGGTAATTATAGACATACAGTTTGAGGGCTGCTTTTCTCTGCAGAGAAATGTGGAGAAAAGCCTGAAACACAAGAAACCACACTGAGGGTCCAAATCTGTCGCAGCAATTCACCACATGCTGAGCTCTTTGTGGAATTGGTCCAAAATATTTTAGTGCATGACAACAAGCTGCTACTGTCTGCATTTACAATATGTTACTTGTGTATGTTCTATCCAAGGCGTCACAAGGCTACGCCTTGGATAGAACATGCAAACCTGCTCAATAAAGGATTCAATTCCTGTCATTCTTTACCTCTGAGATGTTCTGGATCAAGATGGTTCCGTTCATCTTTGGAGGCAAGGTGGGCCGACACTCCCAAAGCTCCCGTCAGTGCCAGAAGCCCGGAGCCACCGCAAAGTAGATTCCTATGGAAAAACTTGCTCTGGCTAATGCGTGATTCGCACAACGAATGCCACTCTGGAGCAGA
>JAQQAE010013456.1:0-12748 GCA_029823295.1 Pseudamia nigra | reverse complement strand
CCCCGCCGCCGGCGCTGCTCCGCAGCAGTGCCCCCTCCAATGAAGGCCCTCGTCAGAGAGAAAACCCGCAAACACACAGCGCTTCAGAGTCACACCGTCAGCGATCGAACAGCCGTGTAAGTCTGGCGACGCTGAACGCACTCTGCACTGCACAGTACACACAACACGGAGGAGATGACTGACAATGGCCTTAGCCAATCTGGACGCAGAACACAATGCATGGGTTCTACTTTAGCCAGACAGGACACAGAACACAATGCGTGTTCATACGCTGTACAAAAAATACAGGAAAATTGCACTTAAAAAAATCAGCGAAACAGCGAAGCTGCGAAAGGTGAACCGTGATATAGCGAGGGACAACTGTAACTGCACAATGAGAAATTACAGCCTCATATATACTGTTTATTTTTTATTTATTTGTTTATTTTGTTTATTTTCACTAATTTTATGGATTAATTTGTTCATTTGTGCTCATTGTATTATTTTCATCATATTTTTCTCTTTTATTTTCATTTTGTTCATATATAGTTTTACCTTTGCTTTTATGAATTTCTGTTCATTTACTTGATATTTTGTTTATTTTTACTCCTTTTATTACGTATTGTGTTCATTTTTTGGTCAATTATATGATTCTGTTGTTATTTGTTTATTATTTCTTTGTGTTAATTTTTGCTCATGGTGTTGCTAATACTCTTTTTTTGCTAAGTGGCCTGATTATGTTGTTTATTTTACTCATTCTGATTAAAAAAAATCTCCTTTTTTATGTTTTTATTTAAACTTTATTTAGTCACTCACTGAGATTAAAAATCTCTTTCACAAGTGTGTCCCGGCCAAGATGCTAGCACAGGATGTAATGTTAAAAACATGATGGAAAAAACCATCACCCATAAACCAACATCAGAAATTTATAAGGATATACAACAAATGAAAAAACAAAGCAACACCACCATACAAAACTACTTTGACAACCATCTGAAACATCTGCAAGTCGATTTTTTGGCCTCCCTATTGTTTAGAAATAATTTTAAATGATACTCTTACTCACTGAGTTGTGTATTCCCATGTAACTTAGTAGAAGTACACTTTTGTCACCACAAATGTAACTGAGTATGAGTAAAAAGTGCTTTGCAAACAGTCCCAGAAGTACATATTTTTGAACAAACTAGTCAAGTACTGTACATGTAACTGAGTAAAAGTTAAAATCTGTAAACTTATCTCAATGTCAAAATCTATTTACATGAGTAAATAAATAGTAGTCACCTGACAGTCATTAAAAAATTAAGACAAAAAGCAAAGCAAAACACAATAAGTCAGTGAGTATTTTGACCTAAAATAAACAAAATAATCAGAAAAAATGTGCAACATAAGAAGCAAAATGTACAATAGAAAAAAAAAGGTCAATCCATCCCAGTCCATAACCTAACAGCAGTTTTACGTCAGTATTGTTTCTATGCACAAGGTACAATCAATCAAAACAAAACAGAAGCAAAATGAACAAAAGGATAAAAAATCAGTCAAAAGTGAACAAAATCAGAAGATGAAAGAAAAGCATTTAAAAAATAAAGAAAAAGTGAACAAAATCAGAAGAAAAAATTAACAAACCAATCAAGAAAATAAATAAACTGGAGGCAAAAAGAAAAAAATGAACAATAATAAACACAACAGTCAAGACAAGACTTTACAAAACTTTCAAATCATGTGGATGAGTCATAATTTTTCTTATACATTATCATCCAGTAACTACAGTACAATTATGATTGCATGTCAATAAAATGACCTACATGGCTCAAAATAAGTGTTTGAACATGCGTAACCCCAGTTTTTTAATAAGTCAGGCATGGATGGGTAAAGCGGTAGCTACTGGACAGACAGATTTTGGACACGATCCAGGTCGGGAGTCTGGGTCACTTTCTCACTTTCTTTAACATTGTGAGATAGGGCCATTTTTGACACTTTTGCTAATATCCCGTATAATAGCAATTCCACTAATAATCAGCTAATCAACATGCCACCCAGGTCGATGCCACTCAGGCATAAACAAAGTTTTATTTTGATGAATATGAGATTAGAATTTGCCATTACAGAAAATCTGATTTTTCTTAATAATTTGTGATATATTGAAGATAAACTAATGACTCCAAATTATATGATGTTACTTATTTCGGCCTATGACTGATCCAGTTCAGAAATCCAGATCTTTTCTGCCATTAGGAAAAATTGTTACACTTTTTGTCATAAATATACATGGATAAAATTTTGGCCGTGTCACATCTTTTCTGTGTGTCAACAGTTTTTAGAAAATTCATGTATATTACAAAAAGGGTTCTGAGTGAATAAACAGCCATGGTGGAGGTATACACTCCACGAATGCCTTCTAGTTTTCTTCTTTATTTATATGCTCATAAACTTATACAATAAAAGCACAAACTTTAACATACCACCAAAACACAGAAAGCAATGGTCCAATACTTGACATTTCCAGGATGATCCAGAGATGTCCAACCAACTACAGAAACATATGTTTTACTTTCTACTTTCAAACACTATTCTATCTATTATGTGCTTCATCCAGACTCAGTGTCAGTAAGAATAGGTAAACAACACTAAAGCAGGCTGTTTAAAAGGATCTAAAGCACATGACAAGAAAAATAGCGTATTTTTTTGTCTCTTAATAATGCACACGTTGCTGTTTCTGCTGGTCTTCTATGATGAGTGTAGTTTTTACGAGCTGGTTGAGTAGCTATTACAGTTCTTTTTTTCTACATTATATCACCATGATTTTTCACAGAAGAATACATTATTCATTAATAATCTATGATGCTACAATGATAAAAGTGAATCACTGCAAATATATTGTCACAGGAGAGCACAGCCCAATAACCTGGGTATATTCCTCCACAAAGCTTTGCATATTGTATGAGTATAAGTGCTGTCTTTGTTCTGCTATGACCTATTGTGAGCATTACTTAAGAGAAACATTGCACACACTGTACATTACATGAATATGCTCCTGTGTTATGTTCATTTAATGTGACTGGGTTGTCAAGGCTGCATGTGGACCAATGTGAGTCGTTGCATGTTTAAGAAGGAAGGAAGGAAGGAAGAAAGAAAGAAAGAAACTTTCCATCAATACATTGTATTCCTTATTTATAACACACGCTCTCAAATTTTTTCACAGTTAGCAGTACATTACAAAAATACCACCTGACAACCCTAAATTAGTCTAATTATAATTTACACTTCAGAGTCAGCAGGTGCAGCTTATGTATTGAAAAATAAAAGCTTTATTTGCATTTGAAGGCTTTACATCTGCAACCACGACAGTAAATATATAAATAGTAAATGGTTTTGCACTTATATTGCGCCTTTCTACCCTACGGCACTCAAAGCGCTTTACACTGCTTCCCATTCACCAGCCACACACACATTCATACACCAGTGACACTCACTGGGAGTAATGTGGGGTTCAGTGTCTTGCTCAAGGACACTTCGGCCTGTGGACATGAGAATCTGGGATTTGAACCGCTAACCCTTTGACTCCTGGACAACCCGCTCTACCTATTGAGCCACAGCCAGCTAAAATAAATCAAATTGAGCAAAATGTGAAGCACTTTTCTCTCCGCTGTGATGACAAAGTGTGATAAAACAGCACACATGTAAGGCAAACCATGAAACAATAAAAAATAGATCAAAAGTCAGGGCTCTAAAATCATTCATTTTTATTATGTCATGGTTAATAGCTGACTTCTGCAATTGATAGAAAGCAACAGCAGGAAACAAAATGCACAATACGCACGGTTCAACAGCTGAGATGAACTTCTGGCTCCTGGTGATGATTTCAAATCTGATTCAAACTGAAAAATGTTGATAGATTGTAAAATCAGGGTGTGGTTTACATTGGGATCTGAAACTGAATTCTAGTTTTTAAAGCCTCAAGTCAACAGGAATAATGTTTTTGTGTAAAAGCACGATGTGAAGAAAGTAACTAGAGATTAAATTTTTCCACCGGAATTCTCTCTGGATATACTCACTTTGTACAAGGGAAACTAGGCATTTAGTGTTTGTATTTCAAGCAAAAACAAACACAATTCGGCAGTCGTTTGCAACAAATTCACTGTTAATCATTTTCGACCCCACCCTATCACAAATGTATGTACTGGCACCACTAGATACACACTGTTGTGCGCTGACACATGGGCACATTATGGCCTTACGTTCCCATATTTCTAAGAATTTGTTTTTTCAATGTTAGGCCCTATGTTCCCACAGCCTTGTGATCCATAGAGTTCGATTATTTAGAAATGTGGGAACATAGACATGTGGGAACATAAACATGTTCCCATGGTGAGCTGGCTTAACCTGGTGGTGTTTGCACTGTACTTCATTGTTGTTTATTCATTTTTGAAGATGCACCATACACTATTTTTGGACATCTACTTTATCATACGTTGTTGGTTTCTGCAGTGGCATCCTATCTCACCGCATGCCCCACACAGCTCGTTCTCTTTTTGGACCCACTACCTTCTACTAAAATATACTGTACGTACTGCATATATACACTGATTTTTCTTTTGTAAGTTTTACCTTGTTTTGGATCCTCAGCTCTACTCTATATTATCCAAATATGGTCATATGGAACTCCAAAATGCCAAGATGACAGTAATGAAAAAGTAAGATCAAAACTTCAAGAAACTGTCCAAAGTGGTCCAAAACGATGAGGTGCTATCAACCCCTCATACCATTTGTCACCCCTCACTCCCCTCTAATATCTTAAACTAAACTTAAAGAGTGTTAAATTACATATGACTGGAATATGTCACCAGTTAGAGTGTGGCATGTGGTTAAGACACTATATTTAGCATAGATAAACATTGAGAAATGTTAATTATGAAATGTTTTTGGTTTGTATCAACCAGTTGCAGAACTGTACATTATCAACTATTAGTTCTTTTTGCCTCTTCTCCTCGGTTCGCAGACATACACTGGCAACAGGCCTCTTAGTCCCTCTCTGTCTTTTCCCCCCACTCACCCAGGAGGCTCTGATCATGGCCAGCATGGAGCATCCCCACCTGGTGCGTCTGTTGGGTGTTTGCCTCAGCCCTACCATCCAGCTGGTCACCCAGCTCATGCCTCACGGCTGCCTCCTCGACTATGTGCATGAACACAAGGACAACATTGGATCCCAGCTGCTGCTCAACTGGTGTGTCCAAATCGCCAAGGTAAGAGATTACAACGAGGTCAGATGGTACAGTATATGGTTGGTGTGTGCGTGGCTATATGTCCAGCTGTAAAGACTCAGAACAAGCATTGTATGTATAAATGTGAGTTTTTAAGTGGGTTTACTTGGGCTGCTGCTGTTTACCTTTTTGCATTAATCTTTCAGTGTACCCCTGTTCTTCCTAATTATCCCCACTGCTTGACATAACAGCGTGTATCCTAATGATCGTATTCACAGCCCTATACAAAGACATGATATGCCCCTGATGTTGTTAAGCAACAGACAAGCCCCGCTTGCCTTGAACTCATGCATTCAGGAAAAGAGTGCCAGCAGAAGAAATTAACAAATTCAACCCAGTATCTGTTCCTCTAGTGAAATCTGCACTCGAAAGCACCAAAACAGCAGTGGGGCTTGAAATATGGTGTGTATTTTTTGCTTACCCAAAGAACATTTTGTGTTTTGTTTGCAAATGAAGTCACTGCTGTCAGAGTACTTGATAGTGTAACTGCCGGGTAAGATTTAGCTTCTCAGAGTTATATCTTGGGAATGGCAGTAGGGTGCTAGGCTGTTATTACATGCTGTGCAGGCAGACATCTGCTGTGATACAGAGACAGCCCACATCAGCTGTGGAAGCAGCAAAACACGAGCCAACAAAAGACTGATTTACTGATCTGATGCTGGAAAGCAAGCGATATTCTTTAGAGTTTAGAGCTGATTATATCCAACAGTATCCAAAAGCTAGTGTGTTGTCTGAAGGTGTGTGGTTCTGTCCAGTCAAGTTTAAAGCATTTTTATCCCTCTGCTTGGATTGGATTTTAACATGCCATGACCATATAAAATAGATTTTGCTTTGCTTGTATACTACAGACACAGCCATACAAAATGATTTAATGAAACTATTATAATATGAAGCAGAGGACCAGGGCCTGGAAATACAGGTCAAAATGGTACGCCACCGGCGTGTCAGTTTTTCCACTATCACTGTTATATATATTCCTCCGGTTCCATTTTGAGGCTTCTCTTGCTCCTTTTTATGACGTATATACATCCTCAGTTCAGCTAGACCAAGCGTTGGCAACCTTTACAATCTAGAGAGCCATTTTTACACACAAAGTAAAAATACAAATGTGCCAAGAGCAGGGACACAGTAACAGAGTAGAGGTAGAGCAACAAACAACATTGGACAGGTTCACGATTATTGGTTCATGAAGCCATTTTTTAGCCAATGTTGACTATTCTCAATTAAGTCATATTTCTGAATTAATCAAATCCCTCTGTGGCGAAGTGTCCCTTCTGTTGTAAGCCTGAGTTAAGTTCCAAAAACTAGATAGGGTCTTTCACTTAAAGGCCATGCTGTCCCAACACACCCTGAATGATGAAGAATTAACGCAACACTTTTAAAACTTTCATTTAGTAACAATTAATATTAATACTTTTCCATAAAAAGCTTCAGGAGAATTAAATTTGCTATTTGGTGAACAGGGTCCATTATTACAGTACTTCTTTAGTTCCTTGTGTTTCTTGGATGTTCAGTACAAACTTTAACCCAATTTTGCAAACAGTAACACTATAATACTGCACATATTAATGATAAAGTGTCCTTGTGGTTATCCCGTGTGGTATACAGGGAGTATGTACTCATGTTGGCAGCCAAAATGCAAAAAAAAAAAAAAAATGCATGAGACCGTCAAAACATTTCCACCAACTGGCATCCCAGTAGCTTCCATAAAGAGGCAACATCTGTTCATGACACATTATTATTTTTTTCCTCTTGTGAACCCTACTTGTCACTTATGTGTTGTTATGTCGAAGCAGAGTAATGTTCCAAACAAACCAAGCGAGACAGTAATTCCATTTCTTCATCTCCAAAGATATATACTTGCACACCGCATACTTTCATTTATGAAAATACAAATATAAAGGAATATGTACAGATTCAAACAAAAGTAACGAGTAATACATGAAAACACTGAATGCATCTGAATGTGTCGGACTGACTCAAATTAGTTTTACTGCTTTTAAGAAGAGTGTATTACTGATAATTTGCACCCTTTTTAGAGCAGCTCTAATCATTTCGTGCACGTTTTGACACTTGCATCACATTGGCATTTAATTCCACAGATAATCTGTCGAAATGGATTAAAACCAGTAAATTTACACTAAGTGCTCCATAAAAGAATGTATGGAAGTAATGTGTAAGTTTCACATTTTAACTTTGAATTTAACTAAGCCATGAAGACACAAAACATTAGTTTCACATCATTGACTCATATATTGTATTTATGTACCAGCCTTAATAAATCCTTGCACAAGCCAGGGAAATAAAACATAGTAATGTCTGAAGTGTTTCCGTAAATTAAAAAGTACAATTTTACCTTAACACTCAAGTATTCAAATATTATTTATATACAAACCCCAATTTAAATGATGTTGTGACATTGTTTAAATCATAATTAAAAACAAAATGCAATGATTTGCAAATCCTTATTAACCTGTATTCATTTGAATCTAGTACAAACACACATATTTAATGGACAAACTTTTTTGCAAGTATTGACTTATTTTGAATTTGATGCCTGCAACATGTTCCAGAAGAGCTGGGACAAGGGCAACAAAACACTGGGAGAGTTGAGGAATGCTCAAAAACACCTGTTTGGAACATTCGGTGGGTGAGCACGTTAATTACTGTAGAAACAGGTGAGTGTCGTGAATGGTTATAAAAAAAAGCATCCCTGAAAAGATGTACCGAGGTTCATCATTTTGTGAACAACTTTGTGAGTAAATAGTCAAACAATTTAAGAACAGTATTTCTAAATGTACTAAAGCAATTTATGGATTTCGTCATATACAGTCCCTAATATCATCAAAAGATTCAAAGAATCGGGAGAGATGTCTGCAAATAAACAGTAACGCTGAAAAACAACATTTACTGCCCATGACTTCCAAGTTAAAACTCAAAAGTGAAAGCCATACATCAACAGCACCCAGAAACGCCGCAGGTTTCTCTGGACCCGAGCTCATCTGAGACGGACTGACGCAAAGTGGAAAAGTGTGCTGTGGTCTTACCAGTCCACATTTACTATTGTTTTTGGAAATCATGGCCATCATGTCCTCCACCCTGACAGGAAAAGGACCGTCCAGACTGTAATCAGTGCAAAGATCAAAAGCAGGATCTGTGATGGTATGGGGGTGTGTTTGTGCCCCCCATGCCCCCACATCTATGAAGGCACCAATAAGGCTAAAAGGTTAAACTAGTTTTTGAGCAACATATGCTGCATCCAAGAAATGTCTTTTTCAGGGACGTCCCTGATTATTTCTGTAAGAGGCCAAGACACATTCTAGTCTGTAGTGGATAAAGTGACAGTGACATCATCCATTAGTTTCTGAAGGACTGTTTTGAGGTCAATCAGGTTGTTACTTCCTGGACGGCATATTGGAGCCAAAAACAAGATGTAACCATATTTGGACGAATGGCAGTGGGGCTTACAAAACGTTCATGCTAGGGGACTCATGGGAAGCTAATTTTAGCTGCTAGCTTAATGATGCGGTAAAACTTCACCACACAGTGTCAAACAAAGTCATATTACGGTGTTTTTATGTAATTATTAAATACATGCCCATTGCTCAGGTCTCCTCATACAAGTATCTTGGTGTACATTTTGATAATACACTGACCTGAAAACCTCATGTTGATTGCTTGTGTTCCAGACTTCAGCAGTGAATGTATTTGTGGAGACTTTGAGTTTATGGAGTCAAGCAAAAAGTCATGCTATTGTTTTACCATGCAGTACTCGAAAGTATTATCAGACATGGCATTGCCAGCTTGGTTTGGTAATCTGAAGAGCCATGAAAATTATGGGAGTTGAGGACTATTCATCCCCTCAGACAATGTATGAACAGTGTGTTATCAGACAAGCAAGAAAAATGGTACCTGATCCAACTTACTTCCTGCACTCACAGTTCCAGCTGTTACCTGCCGGTCGAAGAGTTTGGGTCTAGAACTGCAGGCGTAACCATTACAAACACTCATTTGTCCCTGTGTCAGATAAACTCCTCATCACTAACATGTATTGTAGGCAATATGGGTTGTGCAATATTTATTTATCAAATTTTACATTTCATGTTTTATGTCAGCTGCAGATGGGCAGAGCCTCAAACTAATTTCCCCATGGGGACAAATAAAGAATATTGAATTTAATTGAGTTCCTTGCATTTTAAACATCTCAACTTGATTTGAACTGGGGATTGTATGCAGTATATGATGTGACAGTTACAGTTTCATATACAGTAGATATAAGGGCAGTACTGGGGCTCCACATTTGGTTGCATAAAATCATATATCATTGTGTTTTTTCATCAATAAATGTTTCCCAAACCCCAAGCTGATGCCCTCAAATGTCTAATTTGGTCACAACCCAAGGATAGAGAGTTAAGGACGCCAAAGGATATTTATATTTAATAAGCAGCAGTTTAATTTGGAATTTTTTAGGGCAAATGCATTTGTTTTTACAACTTAAATTGCTCACTTATCTAGTAATTGATCAATTTAATAATCAAATACAATCAATTAACTGGGTAATCATTGCAGCACTAATGGTAATTTGCACAAGATGATATTGAAAATGTGTAGAAGAAGGGAAATTGTATTTGCATCAGGAACTGGATTGGCTGCTTTTCTCAAACTGTCCTGCGTTCAAACCAAGTAAACATTTTGAATTATTCACCATGCATAAGGTTTATCATACTATGTGTTTATTAGTTATAGGCCCACTGGTTAGCTATACACTGTATTGCTCTATTTACTTATCATAGAATGCTTAATCACACAATACAGCAGCTCCCTACATGGCCAATGCGCATCGCACTCTTAGTTTTATTTATTATTTACCTCCATACAAATATTAAAGTCTGAACCCTTTCTTCAACCTCAAATTCCAAATTACTAACTTTTTTCATTGCAGTGTGAAGGGATGCATGGACCAAGCTTTTACTAATGTCCCAGGATGAGGTTAAAGCTGCAGCTCCATCCTGCATGACTCCATGTCACGCTGCACTTAGAATTATTGCACTCAGAAAATGATTTGTCTTCCTTTAGAACACAATGTTAACCTGCAAACTGCACGTAAGTGAATAACCGCCCGGGCACAAAACCTCTTTCACACACTGTTCTTCTGATAATCTTCTGTTTGGAAGGACCCCTTTATACCCAGACATTGTTCCAGGTAGGATGTCCTCTTCCATCTAAGTCACTGATTAAAGGTTTGGTTATATGGCGCGAGGGGGTGTGGGATGACTTAACCTGTTATTCCCTTGTGATTGATGAGTCCCGAGAGCTGTATGAACAGGTTACTTAAGCAGGTGCTTATTGCTGTAATTGGATTCGATTTCACCTGTGGCAGAAGTGTCAGTGCCCTGGTGTTAGGAAGCAGCGGGATTACTCACTACTATCGTCAACCCACAAAGCAGCACGGCATTTACATATTGTTGATTTTGCTTTGTGTTTCTTATTTTGGAACGCTGTGACTTCTCCTTAAGATGCTCCTGATTTGATTGATTGATTGGATTTTTTTGTGAGTGCATTAGACATCAATGGAGCAGAATCAATGGAGTTTATTATGGTCCTATTTGCTTAAGAGAGGTATGTCCCTTCCATTATTGCTGCTGTTTCTGCCAATAATGAGTTAAAGCTTCGTGCCATTTAGACCCCAGCCATCAAGGATTTATTGGCAGTTAACAGAGCCTAAATTTTAACGAGGTGTTGATGCCCCAAATCTCTCAAATCAATGCCAAAATAGTACAGAAATGACAAAGTGAAACAAATATTGTTATAACGTAGAACTTTTTTTTTCCAAAATAAACCCAGAAGGCAAAAAAAAGTGTTTTTTTAATATTTGAAAAAGTAGATAATGAGTCCTCTTCCAATTTGTACTCAAATTAAAAGCTGGAAAACAAATCTATAAATAAAACTAAACATAATAAGCACAAATACAACATTGTGTTGTTCACATGGCCCCATAGTGCCGTATAAAACATACGAAGAATACTAATTGCATATGACATCAGCACATTGTCAGTTCCCCTCATTTTTGACTCCCTTATCAACTTTTGTTTTCTGCATAGCCTTGTATAAATTTGTGCAATTAATGTGAATTTTCAAATTTCAAAAAGATGTTTTTTGAACCATCAAACTGAGAAGACCTTAATCAGACCACCAATCAGCTGTTCAATCCAGGGATGGTTTCAAACCTGCAAATTTGGTTTATAATAAACTATAATCTCTTGTTGAATGAAATAGGTGTTAAAGCACCCTAAAACCAACCATTTATCTCAGAAATTGAATTCATGTGTAACTAACTTGCAATTGAAATATAATGCGGCCCATGTTTCATTTCAAGCACCATATTAAATGTTTTTAACATAATTTCCAAGTGGCTTGTTCCATTATTCGCACCTGTAACAGCAGTCAGGGTAGTTCCTTGTTCATCATTAGTGTCTACCAGTCGCTTCTTTGGTGTGTAACCAGAGAAAACCAGTATAGCTTGGTTCTTCTCAGCCTCCAGGGTCCTCCTCTCAGGTCCGCCTTCATCTAGCCCCAGGGTATGGAGCCAAAGATAGATATTTTCAGTGCCCACCAGCATTAATGTGGCTCTACATTCATGCGTGTGCTTTAGTGTGTATCGGCGCACATGAGGATGTGTGTTTGGGCATGTGAGCTGAATAAATAACTCTCAGCCTTCTTCTCTGAGTGATCTTTGTGCTCTCCAGATAATGATGGGAAACCTCTCCTTCAGGAGGAAAAGCATCCTTCGGAAGACATGCAATTTCCTAGAAAAGGGGAGAATAATTTTCCCTGTCTTCAGTTAGCTTAGTAAAAGGTATTGTTAAGATAGAAAAAAGAGAAGAGGGTATAAGGGAAGGTATTGAATAACACATGGAGGCAGAGTGCAGAAGAGGATATTTTGAGAACACTGAGGACTAGAGGACATACAGGACAACCCGAGGACTTATTACATACACTTTAGTCCACATGTACAAAGCTCTCATTGAAAACATCTTACAACATCATGCGTCTCTGTAGCTATACTGGATGTTTCCCCTCTTTTCATCAGGACTGTGAACCAGGAATTACAAGAAACATTTGGTCAATTTTCAACATAAAATCCAATCAATCGCATTCTTATTACTAACATCAAAGACCATAAAACAAGCAGAAATATTCACTACTAAAGATGAAATTTTATGACTTCGGGGACCAATGTCATGGAAGTTCCAAAAGCGAACTCCAACTTGATATTTTAAATGGAATGATGAATAATACGATGAGCTGCACTTCTACAATGCTCCCATTGTGTGGAAATTTCCTATTTACTCCTGTTTATCTTATTTCAGTTATTCTATTTCATATGCTTATTACCAGCTAAGCTACTTTGGTTTAGATAACTGTATTTTTGACTGCATTTTATTTTGAAGGAGGAATGTGAAAAGTGCATTTTATTTTGAAGGAAGAATGTGACGTAATTCCCCTGTGCA
>JAQQAE010013455.1:0-12749 GCA_029823295.1 Pseudamia nigra | reverse complement strand
GAGCAAAAGCGCTCACGTCCAGCTTGCGGCACTGACACGAGTTAGTCACAGGAAATAAACATTCGCAACGTGATGTGCCATCTCATGCATAGTTTTACTTTTTGTGCAGTTTTTTTTTCTGAATAATTTTGCTCATTTTCTTGGTTGTTTTGTTAGGTAATTTTCATCTTTCTTTTTTCCAATGTTCATTTTTTGAATTTTTAAGTTTATTTTTTTTGTGATTTTTGTTCCTTTTTGCCACATGGCACATTTTCCCTGTACAAAAAATGTATAACAAAGGGTCAATTTGACCCAAATACCACACGAGGGTTATAAATTCAACATTTGTCACAGTAATGAAGATGTAAATGTATGAAGACAATCACTTCAACGCGACCTTATGATTGAAGACAAGTCCTTCAGGTGACCAGAGCAGGACGTCTCACTCCAGAGGACGCGTCACTCCAGAAGACGCGTCACTCCAGAGGACGTCTCACTCCAGAGGACGCGTCACTCCAGAAGACGCGTCACTCCAGAAGACGTCTCACTCCAGAGGACGTCTCACTCCAGAGGACGCGTCACTCCAGAAGACGCGTCACTCCAGAGGACGTCTCACTCCAGAGGACGCGTCACAGTGATGGTGGACATCGTACAGTTTGTAATGAACCTCGGAGAAGATGAGAACCTGTATGAAGACGTTGAACAGCAGCATCATGTACAAAACACAAACATCCCATAATTCACTGCAGATGAAAACAATCAGGTCCTTGCAAACTTTTCAATCTCAAGCCATTTGTGGACAGAAGGAAATAAAATGTGTCGAGAGCCACAAAGAATAACGGAACCATCTGTGTCGCACAAACCGATTTGTCCCGTTGGTTCATTTCCTCATCTTGACAATTTAATTCGTTTTATTGATTATTTTGTTAATTTATTTGTTGCTTTTGATGATTTTGTGTTGATTTTCCCCATTATTGATGTTCATTTTTAATTTGACTTTGTGGATGATTTTGTTCATTTCTGTCACAGTTGTTCATTATTTTGGTCATTAAAAATTTTTTTTTTTTTAGATTTTATTCATTTTCAATTAGCAAAATGTATTTGTCACATTTTCCTGATTGTTTTGTAAATCACGGTCTTCATCTTGTTCATTATTTGCTTGTATTAATTGTTTTGTTCGTGTTTGATCATTTTATTAGTTCTATCGTTACATCTGGTTCATGATTATTTGGTCCATTTTTTTTCAGTTTTGTCTATTTTTTGTAATTAAGACCATTTGTTGTTTTAGTGTCTATTTTGTTCATTTTGATTTACTGAATGTTACTTTCATCATGTTCAAAAAAATGAACATTTGCATTGGACGCATTTAAACCTAAGTCATTGATATAAATGATAAATAAGAGCGGGCCTAACACAGAGCCCTGTGGCGCCCCCTTCTGGACAGTGACATAGTCAGCGCGCGGACCATCATATTTAATGCACTGGGGCCTGTTACTGAAATAATTTGACAACCAGGCAACTGTGTCTCTGAAAATTCAGAATGACGCAGTTTAAGTTTTAAAACATCATGGTCAAAAGCTTTTTACAAATCAATGAAAAGATGCACGGTGTTGTTTTTTATCATTTATGACCTTCATAATGAACTGAATCTACAAAATCAAAGTATCTAAAACCTCCATAACAATCACAAAGTAATAGAATCACAAGAAGAATGAAAATATACATTGTAAAAATGAACTGGAAAAGGAGGAAAAAATGAATAATGGTCTGTTTCTGGATTAAATTTAAACAAAACAACCCAAAATGATCGAAATATGGACAATGTGAAAATTACAAATACGGCCTCTGCCTTTTCTGTCGTTACCTTCATCAAATCTGACCTTTGACTTTTATCTACATTTAACTTATGTTTAAGATTCACTTTCATAAACATTTATTTTTATTCAATATGAATTCATGTCATTTTAATTTTATTCAGGACTCGATCAAACCAAATCATTTTGTGAAAAATCAGACCAAGGTTTATTTCATTTCTACATTTTTTCATTGTTTTTATTTAGGATAAACATAAAAACACTAAACATTTTAATGGGATTTTTTATCATTTGATGCATTATATATATATATACATATATATATATATATGTTTATGAAATTGTTTTTCATGATATATTTTTTTCTAAACATGTAATTTTGTGTGTGTATGCTGTCAGTCTATATTCTGTAAATATACTGAAATTAAATGTTTCTATTTATTCCAAATAGATTCATGTTAACATTTAAATAATAAATTGACAAAACACAGTTTTATATTAAATCATGACGTATTTATTAAAGACGCCTAACATTTTTATTTTATTTGGACTTTTAAAAAAACTTTACCAAAAAGGAACTCGATATTAATTCTTAGTTGTTTTTTCAATTAAATACACTGCGCGGAAATGATAAATAAATAAACAAACAAATAAATAAATAAAGGGTCACGTGATCTCGGGCGTCACGTGAGCCGGCTGTGGTCACGTGACGGCGCGTGTCAGACCAGTTTAAACGGAGCGGACACACGAGCTGAAGGTGAGTGTTTACGTGCTTTTTAACCGGTTCTGTCCGGCGTAAATGGGTCCGACCCGGTCGGAACCGGTTTGTTTTACCGGCCATTTGTTAGTTTGGTTCATTTTATTCACATTAAGGCGTCAGTTCGGTGTGTTTCTTTTTTTTTTAAATTTCGGCTCCCTTTTGACCCTTTAAACCGCGGTGTTTGACGCACGACGGGTTTAAGTCAAAGTGTGAACGTGTCCGTTTGTCATAAATGTTCAGGTTTAAGTTTGTGTTTTCACAATAAATCAGCTTCCACTTCCTCAAATCTCATGCGATCCAATGAGAAACAGGCTGTGCGCCCCCTGCTGGACACAAATCACGTGTCTCCTCACTTATGACGCTCATTTCTACAATTTATTGTTAATCTTTGCTTCATTAGGCCCGAGCCATACACACAGTGTAAGGCGAGAGCCTATTGTAATTGCTGCGTTTATTTTTTGTATTAATTTTCTTGATCATTTTGTGTCTCTTTGATTATTTCAATTATTTTCCGTTCATTTATGTTAATTTTCCTTCGTATTTTTTGCTTTATTTTAAAGTTTTAATTTATTTTACTTGATACTTTGTTCATTTTGCTTCATTTTTTGAGTGTATTCAATCATTTTGCCTCTTAGTGAATTTCTTTGATTATTTCACCCTCCCCCCCCAATTCATGTCATGTCAATTTTCCTCAATTTTGTTTGTTTTTTAAAATGTTTTCTTCATTTTCAGTCCAAACATCAGGTTTTTGTCCCGGACAGAGACGCACCTGGACAAACGTCTGATTTTCCTACGTTTGACTCCACGCTGACGTCAGCAGGCGTCATTTGGACCAGAGTTACTGCTCTTGTCCTTGTAGGGAACTAATGATATATAACCTCTTTTATGTAGAAATTATTCAGTCTGAAAAGGAGTCAAACAATTAAAAAATGATGTGATTGTAAACAGATGAACATCTGTGACAGTAGCTCTGGGTGTTAGAGCCGGAAACACGTTTCCACCAGTTACACTTGTTCTTTTTTTGCTCAGATTGTTGCTTACTTTGTTAATTTTTGGTCATTTTTTGATTGATGCAGAGATGACCAGTATTACTAATAATAATCTATTTAAACATCGTTATGATGTCTTTAGTTTGTCACATTGAGTCAGAATAAACGGTTTGTTCATGTGGCTCTGGAAGGTCCATTTATTCAAACCTCTGATCCGATTGGCTGTGTTACCCGTGTCCAGATGCAGGTGCTGCTGCTGCTGTTGTGTCACTTCCTGTTTGCGGTGGAGGCGGCGCCGGCCGCCGACGAGGTGACCTACCTGCCTGGTCTGGCAAAACAGCCGGCTTTCAGACAGTACTCCGGATACCTGAGTGTGGCCAACGGAAAACACCTGCACTACTGGTGAGATCACACCCACACCTGAGGAAAACACACCGGACTATTTTTACTGCGCAAAATGTTTTTATTAGTGGGATGGCTGTCAGTTGCTGTTTTTTTTTTTTTGGACCACTAAAGGCCCGTTGATACTCTACGCTGAGTACGCACACTCACGCGCAGGGGGCGTTCCCTCCGGTCTCGGCGTGCGTTACGTTTTCCAGATGCTCATAGATCCGTCCTCAACGTAGAAAACGGTGCAGTGCCACCGGAAATGGTGGGGGCGCTCTAGCGCAGTACAAATGTTGCGCAGAATAAATGTTGGTTAAAACTCCCCCAGTTTTCACCCGATTCCCCCCATTCAAACACCATGTTGTCGAGCTCGTCCAGGACATTCCAGCTATTGATTTTATAAGTCTATATTTTGCAGTTCTTAAATAATTTAGGTTTTTCCACCAATTTTTTTCCCATAAGAAATGAATGGAGAACTCAAATGAAATGTTGGCCACTCGAGTGAGATTCTAACTGATTCTAGCCGAGTGGGAAAATGCTCTAAAATTATCAGAGAATTTTCTGCTAGAACTGTGATGGCTGTGAGACCGTTGACAACACATAAATAATTTTTACATTATATAGTAACCACACTGGTCTAGTTTCACACAATATACTTAACTCTGTGACTCACAGAATTTAAACACCGAGCCTTTTCGTGACAGTTTGTACAACCGACACATTGAATCCCATTATAAACAGAAGGAGACATTTCTGAAAAGTCATCACACTTTTTTTAACTCGCCAGCGTGGACACAGTTTCCACTTAACCTACATAAGTTTGGTGTCACTGTGTCCAGACGAGCCTGGTGCTGGTGTCAGGACGTGGGCGACGTGAGCAACAGGTCGGTCTTTAAAGCACCTGTTTGAGGTGGAGGTGACGGCTGGTTTTCAGTCTGTCACTGGTTAAAACTGTCAGTCATGTGAGGAAGACACAGTGTGTGTCAATGGACGGACGCCATAGCAACCAGAATGACTGACAAGTACGGTCAAAAGTTTGTGCCCCCTGAGAATCTTCTGTAAAATCCACATTACTCCTGTTGGTTTTCGTCGTGTTCAGGTTTGTGGAGTCCCAGAAGCATCCGACCTCTGACCCCGTGGTCCTGTGGCTGAATGGCGGGCCTGGCTGCAGCTCATTGGACGGTTTACTCACTGAACATGGACCCTTCCTGGTACGACACCTCTGACTACGCTCACCTCCCCCGTATCTGTGGCACCTGTCTCCTGCTGACCTCTGACCTCTGTGTTTCAGATTCAGGACGACGGGGTGAGTCTGGACTACAACCCGTACTCCTGGAACCAGGTGAGTGCAGGTCATGTGACTCTTCTGTCCTCGGGCGTGTGTCCTGGAAACTAATGGGTGTGTTCTGTGTCCGGGCAGATTGCTAACGTGGTGTACCTGGAATCTCCAGTAGGAGTCGGCTTCTCCTTCTCCGACGACAGAAACTACACCACCAACGATGACGAGGTCAGTGAACGCAGCGCTCTCTGATTGGCTGCAGACGTCAGGAGATCTGTCAGGTGTTTACTGGTGTTTCTGTGTTTTTCTGTTCAGGTGTCGATGAATAATTACCTGGCTCTGAAGGAGTTCTTCCGTCTGTTTCCTGAATACAGCAAGAATGAACTGTTTCTGACCGGAGAGAGTTACGGAGGGATTTACATCCCGACGCTCGCAGAGAGGGTGATGGAAGACGCCAGCCTCAACCTGCAGGTGCACACCTGTCCACACCTGTAATATAAACCAGGAAACAACCTGAATTCGATGCTTCATTTGGTTCAGGTGTAATACCACTGACGGCCACTAGGTGCTGCTTCAGAGACTCCTGAGGTTTGGCTGTGTCGGTAACGTTCACCTGGTCTCACCTGTCCTGCAGGGCATTGCTGTGGGAAACGGGATGGCGAGCTACGAGCTGAACGACAACTCTCTGGTTTACTTCGCCTACTACCACGGCCTGCTGGGGAGTCGACTGTGGGCGGAGCTTCAGACGTTCTGCTGCAGCGGTGGAAAGTGCAACTTCTACGACAATAAGAACCCGAACTGCTCTGACAGCGTAAGTCACATGCAGAACACCTGGTCCAGGTGTGTCGTTGTCCAGGTGTGATGTGGTTCTGTCTCTGTGCAGCTCAGTGAGGTCCAGGAGATTGTGTATCGTTCAGGACTGAACATGTACAACCTGTACGCTCCGTGTCCAGGTGGACTTGGTCAGAGGCTCAGGTGAGCAGCCTCCTGTGTTTCCGTGGTGACTGTGATGCAACAGACTCAGGTGTAAAGGACAGGTGTTGTTGTTTTCAGTGTGGACAGAGGTCAGCTGATCATCAGAGACCTCGGGAACATCTTCATCAAGCAGAAGACGACTCACCTGTGGAACCAGGTGTGTTTAGTCCTCTGCAGCCTCCAGGTGTGTTTAAATATACCTGCTCACCTCGAGAGGTCACATGACTCCCTGTGTGTCCGCAGAAACTGCATGGTCTGGCATCGCGTCACCCATCTGTCCGTCTGGAACCACCCTGCACTAACTCCACCCCCTCCACCCTCTACCTGAACAGCGCCTACGTCAAGAAAGCTCTGCACATCAGCCCCAAGGCTCTGGACTGGGTCATCTGCAGGTAACTCGCCTGGAGGGGTAACTCGCCTGGACGGGTAACTCACCTGGACGAGTTGGTGATTGTTCTGATCATGTTCAGAGTTTATGATAGAGTTGTAATAATCAATCAGGTGATTTCAGGAGCATCATGTTCGCCACCAGTGGATCAGTCTGACCCGGACCCGTCTCTACTTGTGTTTCAGTTCGGAGGTCAATCGGAACTACCGCCGTGTGTACATGGACGTCCGGACGCAGTACATCAAGCTGCTCGGCGCTCTGGTCAGTTTCCTGTTTCCTACAAATTAAAACTCACTCTTAAACTCGTTGGTTTTGTGTTTGTGGTTCTGATCCGTCTCATCTCCGGTCCGTGCAGAAGTACCGGATCCTGGTCTATAACGGAGATGTGGACATGGCCTGTAACTTCATGGGGGACGAGTGGTTCATAGAGTCTCTGCACCAGCAGGTACGTTACCTGAGGACACCGGACGTGGTCGGTGGAACAGATGGATATTGTTGACTGGACGTGTCCTTATGTCCTTTGGACTTTTCTGTTTGAGGACATGGGTTATCATGGAAGGGGTGAGGTTAATGAGCTGTACTGCACCCTGCCACCAGGTGGGGCTCATCACCAGTGAATAAAGTGACTGGATCAGTGTTGGTCAGTCATGTGACTTGTTCTTCTTTGTTGGTGTCAGGTGAAGGTCCAGCGGCGTCCGTGGCTCTACGTTAACCGTAACGGTCAACAGGTCGGAGGCTTCGTCAAAGAGTTTGACAACATCGCCTTCCTCACTGTCAAGGTAACAAACCTAATGCCACCTGGTCACGTGACCTTTATAATGTCACTGCCTGGTCACATGATCTCTAACCTGTGACCTCTGATGTCTGCAGGGCTCTGGTCACATGGTCCCCGCAGATAAACCCATCGCTGCCTACACCATGTTCTTCAGATTCATCAAGAAGCAGCCCTACTGACCTTTGACCTCATAAATCCCTTTGAATCACTCAGGCTGCCGTACTTGGGTTTTCTTTTCTAAATATATTTTGGGGGCATTCTATGAAGCAGGTGTATCACATACCACCCCGTCACGTACCACCTCACCACATACCACCTCACCACGTACCACCCCGTCACATACCACCTCACCACATACCACCCCGTCACGTACCACCTCACCACATACCACCCCGCCACATACCACCCTCTCACGTACCACCCCGCCACATACCACCCTCTCACGTACCACCCCGTCACATTTTGATTGAAAAACAGGTCATTTTAATCAGTGTTTTATGCCTGAGTTGTAAAACGTTTTCTTGGACGTTTAGCATGTCTTTGATATTGTGGATTTCTTGGCACCGGTTTAACACAATGACCCTTCTCTGTTTGCTGCTGACTATCTACTGTTGACCAATCAGCACGCTTGCCTCTGTGTTGCTGAGCAGGTTTGATCAGGGTTTATTTTTGTATGGAGTTTAAAGTCTTCCTCCAATCAGGTGTGAGGAAATGAGCACTGCCTTCTGTTTACTGGGAATGTGAACCTTTATTGGATTTGATTTTTATTAAATAAAGAGATGATTTTAAGAAAGACTGTGATGTCATCTTTCATTACCCAGAATTCAGTGCATTGTGGGTGTGGTCAAACTGAACGGTTAGTGATGTCAGTGTGTTTTGAAGACAGGTCGTCGTGTCCAGACGTTTGTTCCTGGTCTCGAGGAAACGACGGAACGTCCAGATAAAAGTTTAACAGGTGACGGGTTGAAATGCGTCGTCTCCAGGTGTTAGTCAGTTACATGAGTCTGTGTTGGTGTAAACACTGACCCGGCTGAGGTGAACACTCAGACGTCCCACTGTCCCTGAACGCAGCAGCAGTTTGACTTTCACACTGTTTTCACAGCAGAATCACCTGCACAGGTACGACCTTCACTTTGTTCAGCACATCAGATTCCAGGTCGGTTCAGTGTTTTTCTGCAGAAACAAAATGATTTAAACCTGCTTTTAAAACAGCAGCTTTTTAAAAAATCAAACTGCAGATGTTTGGTTTAAATTCATCACATTAGAAACAGATTTTTATAAACGAAACATTTAATGGATTCATTAGAAAAAATAAGTGTTTTTCATTCAGGTCCAGTTTTCTCTTTAATCCTGTTTTTGTGCCACATCTTCATTTTCTGCACTTTTTAGTCAGTATTTGAAGTCACTACTAGTACTGTAGTAATGTAGTACTGTCATACTGTAGTACTGTCATACTGCAGTAATGTAGTACTGTCATACTGTAGTAATGTAGTACTGTAGTGCTGTGGTACTTTGGTATTGTAGTACTGTAGTGCTGTGGTACTGTGGTAATGTAGTGCTGTAGTACTGTCATACTGTAGTAATGTAGTTCTGTAGTACTGTAGTGCTGTGGTACTTTGGTATTGTAGTGCTGTGGTACTGTAGTATTGTAGTACTGTAGTGCTGTGGTACTTTGGTATTGTAGTGCTGTGGTACTGTAGTATTGTAGTACTGTAGTGCTGTGGTACTGTAGTATTGTAGTAGTGTAGTGCTGTGGTACTTTGGTATTGTAGTACTGTAGTGCTGTGGTACTGTAGTATTGTAGTACTGTAGTGCTGTGGTACTGTAGTATTGTAGTAGTGTAGTACTTCATGTCCATCACTTTAAACTTGTGTCTAAAAGATTTTCTGACACAAATCAGAGGACTTTGTGTTTTTTTTCTGCACTGAAACCGTCTAAAGGACTAGTGCGTATAAATACACGTCTGTGTGTTTGTCAAACCTCAGTTAATGGATGAACATCAGGTTTAACTTTAATCTGTGACGACACACCAGTGTGTACTTGTACAACACATCTGTTTACCTGTTTATTATCTAATTGTTTATTTTTTTGTTGTTCATTTACAGGTGATTGACACACCATGGACCAATCCGTGTCCAGTGGACGTCCTCATGTGAGCGTGCTCAGTTGTTTCCCTTCCTCTGTGGGCAGGGATGTTGCCGTTGCGGTGGTGAAGCCCCTGGCAGTCAGCCTGGGAAACCCCAACACCCACAGCCTGCTGCGTACAGACGGACAGGTGAGTTTCAGAGTCGGTGTTTGACCAGCGTTCTGAGAATCATCCACCTACAACGCGTCAAACAAACTGACCTGACACGTTCACGCGCCTCCTCTGAGCGCCGCAGTACCGTCAGCGTCCACTGGGGGCTGAATCCAACAGCGAGTCGATGAGTGTCCAATGTCCGGGGACCCGGTGTCCCACAGGTGGAAACAAACCACAGAGACCAAAACTGTTTGTGCCGGGATGGAAACATGTTTATGTTAACATGAGACTCTGTGGGACGGACTCACTGTTGGATTGAGCCCCTAGTGGACACGGATGGTACTGCAGTTTAACATTAACACGTTTAACTCACAACTCGGAGACGTTTGGTCTTAGAGGGAACTGTGACATGATTTAAGGAAGGAGAACACCTGAATCCCAGTGCTACATCTGAATCAGACCAGCACAGCGTCCAGGTGTTGTCCAGGTGTTTTCCAGGTGTGTTGCAGGTGTTTTCCAGGTATGTTGCAGGTGTTTTCCAGGTATGTTGCAGGTGTTTTCCATCTATGTTGCAGGTGTTTTCCATCTATGTTGCAGGTGTTTTCCAGGTATGTTGCAGGTCTGTTCCAGGTAGTTTCCAGGTATGGTTCAGGTATGTGTGCTCTGTTTGCAGGTAAAGTGGACCATGGAGGTGCTGTGTTTCGGACTGACTCTCCCATTGGACGGAGACACTGTCCGACTCTGTGTGGACGTCTACACTGATTGGCTGACGAGCCTGTTCTCCCAGAAAGACTCCACCCCTCCACCAATCAAGAGAGAGCCCGATTTGTATGCTCAGAAAATCCTAAGACACCTGTACAGTCTGTTCCTGCCCAGGTACACACGCCTGTCCGCTACACACCTGTCCGCTACACACCTGTCCGCTACACAGCTGATGATTGACCCTCTGCTTCCTCGTCCTCCAGGTCAGACCAGGTGAACCCGTTACACCTGTCTCTGTGTCAGCAGGTGTTGTGTGCAGTTCAGTCTTTGGCCAGAGACAGCGCTGTGATGAGCAGAGACACCTGGGAGAGTCTACTGCGCTTCCTGCTCAAGATCAACCACATCGTTCTGGCTCCGCCCCCAGTAGCAGGTGAGCCAGTGCCTCCACCCCCTCAGGCAAGTTGTCAGGTGTCTCTCTCACCAACACCTGTCTGTCTGTCCAGGTGTGGGACCTGTCTGTCTGTCTGTCTGTCTGTCTGTCCAGGTGTGGGACCTGTCTGTCCAGGTGTGGGACCTGTCTGTCTGTCTGTCTGTGCAGGTGCGTTGGACCTGTCTCACCTGTCCGTGTCCGTGCTGTTGGAGGTGTGGCTTCTTTCCGCCGCTCGTTGTTTCCCATCTCGCTGTCTGTGGCTGACCTGTCAGCAGATGTTCAGCAGCTGGCGACATCAGCCGGTCGCCGTGGAGACGTGGAGTCGAGTCACCGCAGCGCTAACGTCCAGGTTACCACGGCAACAGACAGATTTAAGGCGCAGCGTGCAGGTGGCCGGCGGTTTTGGTTCATCTTCTTCTCTCCCTTCGTTCTGTTTGTGGTGGTCGTCCAGGTTACTGTCTCTGAAGTTCGGCCCGTCGTTTCCGCCGTTTAACGTCCCGGAGGACGACGCCGCTCTGGTTCCCGCCGATCTGGACGACGAGCGAATCCCTCACACCTGGCTGCGGGTTCTGCACATGTTCAGGTGAGACGGTCACGTGTCCAGGAACATGTCGAGGTTCATCTGGTTCCATAAATGTCGTGAATGAGCTGCATCATGTGATCAGCAGGAGGCGCTGTAGGCTGCAGGTCACGACTTGAGAAAATCCTAAAAAAAGAGTCGAGCATGTTGATTCTGATTTCATCTAAAATGTTCACGTCCCCGTTTTCTCCATTCACTGTAAAACCAAAACCACGTCACCAGAGAATTAATTTAAAAACGATACAAACTAAGTAAAATTAAGATAAATACGACGTCATGAGTCCGTTTTGGTGAATTAAATTCACTCACGAAACCACAATAAAAAAAACGATTTGATGTTTGTCAATGCAATGAATATTTAAAAATTCTAAGTCAATGAAACACATTTATGGAAGCACAAATGATGTCACAAGTCCCTCAACCAATCAGAGAGCAGGTTGGATGTGACGAGGATGGATCCTGGTCGGTTTCATTCGTCTCTCGTCCTCAGTAACCCTGTGGAGCTCTGCAGACCTCCGATTGGCCGGCCCGGCCCAGCCCCGCCCCCCCAGGACGACGCCTTCAGGGACAGTCCGCTGCCGAGCATCTTCTTCAAAGCCATGAGAGGAGTCGGCCGACTGGTGGACGCCTTCCTGGGTACTCTGACCTCTGACCTCTGACCTCTGTGTTCCACTGCTGTATTGGCTACCTGCTACGGGTTTAGGACCGCCCCCGGGTCGTCATAGTGACGGCCACTGTTGACTTGTCAGGTTTAAACAGATCTGATGATGATGCCATGTGTCGATCATTTAGCGGATCATTTTGTAGATTATTGTTCATTTTATTGATTGTTTTTGCAGTTTTTGTTCATTATTTGACTTATTTATGTTGAGCTTGTTTGTTTTTGTGATGATTTTGTTAATTTTTGATTTATTTTCATGAATTGATTTATTATTTTAGTTACTTTTGTGACTTTTTGTCCCGTTTCTTTGTGATTTCATTCACGCCGTGTATTGATTTGTTCATTTTGGTTCATGATAACTGGGGGAGGGGCTAAAGACCTCAACTCACCAATGACATGAAGGTCATGTGATGAGTAAGAGGCGGAGACTAACGTGTCACACATTAACCTGTGTCCAAACAGGTTTTTATTTAATTTGGTGATTGTTGCCATAGATGAGGATATGTGACAAGTATGTCAAAGGTCAAAGGTCAGCTCTGCACAATTTACAACTGATAAAGCAAACGGACATGAGTCCCCTTCACTTTTATGACATAGATGTGAGTCTATGGTGAAAATGATGAGTTTGATTGTATTTAAATAATTTCTTCATGATGTTTAATCAGTTTATTCAGATCATTGATCAGTGAACGTGTTGGTTTCCAGGGTTACGGCAAAACTCCACTCAAACGTCTGCAGATCTGCTGCCAAACACAGGTACCTCCTCCCCTCGCCTCCTGCCCTCACCTCCT
>JAQQAE010013454.1:0-12749 GCA_029823295.1 Pseudamia nigra | reverse complement strand
CCCTCCCCTCCCCTCCCCCTAGCTGTTCACCAGACCTCTGCAGATGCCAAAACCAATTTTCTCTCTCCTACAAAAGTATCAGTGGGTTTACAGGGAAGGGGGATACGTGTGACAGTAATACATTTGTTGTACTGTTGTAACCTTGCTATTTACACAAAAAAGGACTTAAAACATGTATGTATTATTAGAACTCCCAGATGGCAGACATTCTTTGCGACTGAAACTTACTGAAGGGTGCATGCACAGAAAGTTCTCTGGCTTACTTACTCAATTTTTCCACAAAAACATTTAAAACTGGTCCTCATGGTATTCAAATATAAGCAATATTACACCTATTAGTTTTACAGATATCTCACATATCATTTTGGTCTATTTTTATCAATGTTAAAAATGCTTTTTGAGATGCAAGATTTTTTTTTTCTGCTGCAGCTTCTGGCATTAATTAATACATCTGTGTCTTAAACTCCCATTATGTAATGGTCTCTCAATCAAAACAGTAACAAAAGAAGAAGTAGATCATGTTGTAAACTGGAGATCATGGGAGTTCTTGTTTTCACCACCAGTGTCAATTAAACTCATGCAGAAAAATTACAAACAAAGATGTACTCATCTTAAAACTGGCTCACATGAGCTACCTCTGCTGCAGAGGATACATTTATTAGCATTATCAGCCTCAGAATCCACCAATTTACAGCACCTCAGAGTTTTGATAACTGAGATTTTTGATATTAATCACTGACTGTCTTATGTCATTATTTAAGGTACTTTTTTTGGAATAATAAGATTTTGTACCATAGTTGTAGTAGTACTAATAGGGTTGTACATTGACGAAGTAACATGAAGTTGTAAGTTGTAGCCACCATTGGCGACTGTGGCACTGTTCTCTGGGCTCCGAGAAGCCCTGACTTATCTCTGAAAATACTAAGTAAAAACATTTTTGTCATGAGTCATCCTCTAATAAGTGATCTTGTGGTAACTTTTTGCTCCCTTATTAAGATATTATGGCAAATAATCTAAGAAATCTCTGCCATGCTGGGGTTTGATTGATAGGTCGCCGTTGTAACTCGAGTGGGACATTTGTATCTTCTGTTTATTCAATATAACATAGTTTTACCTGAGAAATGCTTGACTTTGTTTGGCAATGCTTGGTGAAATTGTACTGTAAGTCTGAAAATCTGTAAGCCAGTGGTTAGCATTAGCTTACCCATAAGACCCCTGAGATACTATGCTCCTGTGGCTCTGTCGCCATTCATCCAAATATGGTCACATCCTGGTTTTGGCTCTAAAATATCTCCCAGTAACTGACAACCTGATTGGCCTCAAAACGGCCCTTCAGAAAACAATGGGTGACATTACTGACACTTTGTCCACTAATATATGTACAGTATGCAGTCTATGCACTGCCCTCTATGTGACTCCTTTGGACAATCTAAAATGTAAAACATGTTCTGGGTTATTTAAGACTTTTTTGTTTATTACATAATTCCGTACATGTTCTTTCACAGTGTGGATGTATTCTGTATTAGTATAAATTGTTGAACATGAAAAAAATAAAGAAAAACCACTGAACCAGAGGGTGGGTTCAAACTTTTGACTGGTGCTGTAACGCCACTGACAGGTGAACATGGACTTCTCAGGATGTGAACATGGGTGCATTTGGTATTTTATATGATATAAGTCCACAAATTGACAAAAGGAATGACTTAGGCCTTTTCGTTTTTCTTTATTTGAATGCATAAGTTTTTCATACCATAGGTTACATTTTTAACACAGTCACATTGAAATATACTAGAATGATTGACCTCGCCCTTACTCTTCCTTGTTGAGGTAGAAGACAGTCCTTCAGGGGGCTACGTTTCTTTGTCCGTTGTAAAAAGTAATCTAAAACAAGGCTTGAACTCAGCACACAGACCAGTCAAAATGACTGGCACCTCTTGACACCTGCATCAAGGTTTCTTTGTCCAGGTGCCCATATGTGGAGCGCAGGGAAGTGGCCTTGCATTGGCTACAACTAGGCCAGACTGAAAAGGAGAGAAGCTGCCTTTGTCCTCGGGGGTCTGTAATGGACTGATAGCATCGTGCTGACCTCCCTCCTTCCCCACCTGCTTCTTTTCCTCTCTATAGTCTGCTGGCTGTTAAAGGACCCTTTTAGGGCTGCTGATACTCTCAACCTTTGGCTATCAGCAAGTGAGGGCCAGGGAGAGGTGCAGATTGTGTGCTGTGATAGATGAGGGAGGCAATAGGGAGGATACACAGTGAGCTCTTTTTGCTTGGTAAGATTTGGCATTGACAGTTCCGATAAGAGTTCATAAACTTATGACCATAGACTTACACGTGGTCCGGTGCAATTTGCTGTTGCATATCAGTGATGACAGCTTAGTGCCCCCCCGAATATCACCAGTGTCTGGAGTGTCCGATCCCAGAGTGGAAGAGGATGACAGAGGCCAGGATCACCCTCATGTTCGACCTCCCGTGGGGGTGATTAGGTCCTCCAGTCAGTTCTCCAGTCAACATCATATCGTGATTCTTTTATCGTGTGAGAAGACCTCTGTCATAGCAGCTCAGAATGAAAGAGGCCATTTTTCCTTCCCTCGCTGGGCCATCTGACAATCCAATCTACCGGGCCAGCAGTAACGTGATATCCCACGTCTAATAGGGGCTCTCTCTCTTTCTCTCTCCCTCTCTCTCTCTTCATGTCACTTGCTTTTCTTTCCGCCTCTTTTCTTCTCTCTCTTTTTCTCCTTGTTGTTGTGGCAGAGATCTGCACAGAGGGGTGAAGGTTGGCAGGGCAGGTGTCTGATTTTCATTAGAATTGCAAATAGGAGTGAGTGGATGCCCGATCAGATAAGAAGGAGAGGCGAGAACAATGGAGCTGAGGAGAGGAGAGGACAGTGTTTGGGTGACTCTGCTGCTTCAATCTCAGTGGGAAACAGCCAAAGCTCATCTAACTCACCACTCCACCCCAGGGACACGACCTCACCCCTCCTTCCCCTCCCTGCATCCTTCCACTATTGTTCCATAGGTAGGAACAGCATGGGACG
Source organism: Pseudamia nigra (assembly GCA_029823295.1). NCBI lineage: Eukaryota > Metazoa > Chordata > Actinopteri > Kurtiformes > Apogonidae > Pseudamia > Pseudamia nigra. The sequence goes on along the minus strand of JAQQAE010013454.1, from coordinate 9,708 downwards.
AAACAGGTTAAATGAATTTTCTGAGTCTTACTGGGTAAATCCAGTATTCATAATCACATTGTGCTCATTATGCTCTCAAAGTAATAATGTTTAGTCGGTGATGACTTTCTACAGGCTCTCACAATTCTACGCTTCATTACAGCTCTTTACAGTCATGTTCAATAATATGCATATCATTTCAAAACCATAATTAATTAGTGAACGTCGTATTTCATCACATCAATTAGTAAGAATTAGCAAAATAAAAATGAGATGAACAACTGCATAAGTAGAGCACAGTTGAACATGCATATTAGCCATATGCACATCCAAATCCTCCTCCCACACACACCAGCTGTGCCCTGAAGCTGTCGAGCCCAACAGCTGGACTTTACAATTCTCCTGTTAGTGAAATATCACACCACGTTTCTGCACCAAAACCTCAAAATAACAGAACATAGTGGGCACATTTGCTTATTATGTTTGAGCTTCATGTGATGAGTTCCAGGGCAGCAATTGTCACAATTGTACTGAAAATGTGATTAAATTTAAGAAAAAAAAAACATTGTGATTGTAATTTTTTTTTGCACAGACACACCTTGCAGTAACTTAATGCAATCAACCCCACTCCCCGAGGTTGAGGTGTTGAGAATCATCAGTTCCGCTGGGCTTGCTGCTGTGGTGTAGGCTTGCAGCGACAAGATTGGCTAGCTGCTGCACTCCCAACATGCACCTGGGTGTGTTTGCGAAAGGACAGGACAGGCCGGAACGAAGGAACAGCTATGTCAATACAGCTAAAATGGGAAAAACAAACATTTCTGGGTGAAGTGTTGTTTCAGTTATGTTTCTCATTGAATAGTTTTCACTCTGTAAATTTCCCCATAGTATGCAGACTATGCAGCCAGACAAAACTTTGCTCACGAAAATATTTTAATATTTTTCCTCAACAGGTTACACGTTTCCTATTAAAAGACATGAATAACACATTGAATTGCTTGCTGTGGCTTAAATTAAGCCTGTCATGGTTATACATATATTCAGGCTACCTGGATTTATATTGATTTTATGGTTGTAGAATTGTCAAAAAATGTGCAATGAGTGAGTGTGTCGGCCCCTTTCAATAGCTTGCAGTTTTTCAATGTTACTGTGTGTTTTTGACTGTGCAATAACAGTTTAAAAGGATAAACAAGATAAAAAAAGTGATTTTTCAAGTTTATAAAAGGATAAGAACTGTGGATTGACATGAACAAACATTTTCAGATGAAAAATTTGAACACTGACCTATTTTACATATAGGATCACATGGTACGAGCTCTATTAATATGTCTTAATACCAAATGCCTAATTGTTCGGATGTTAATTAACGCCTTTGACACCGTCTAACATTCATCGATTCGTCACAAAAATGTAACAAGCTAACAATGTACCGTCACAACAGCGCAAGTGAGCTGATGTTGCAAGCTCATCTAGCGGCATGTCATATAGTGCACATGCAAATGACTTTACCGTACCGATGAAAGCCATTTTGAATAATATGTTCATTTGTTTTATGCTTAAACTAAATTTGCATTCATGTCTTCCCAAAAAATATTTGTGATTCTTATCAGTGTTTGAATAGTATACATACAAAAACAGTGTCAATCCTGTCTTTTTAGTTCCTAATTTTTGTGTCCTTTAAAAAAAAAAAAAAAAGTCCAGGCATTTATATCTGCAGTGGATGGTCTAAAAGCAGTGGTGGGTAGAGTACTCAGAAACAGTACTCAGGTACAAGTATTATTACTCTGTAATTATAATGACTCAAGCAGAAGTATTCATCAACATAGACACTTAAGTAAGCATTAAAAAAGTATCTCATACAAAACTACTCAAGTAGTGAGTAGCTTCATAATGTGGAATTTATTATGTCATGTATATTTAGTTCATACAGGTATTTAGGACATTTTTATTTATTTGCTTGATTATTTTGATCATTTTTGTTAATTTCAATGCTTATTTTGTTGGTCATTTTGTTAATTTTTTAAATTTAAATGATTTTTTTTAAAAAACATGTCGTGTTTGGCAACTGGCCAAGCAGAACTGTAATCTGAATGCCTTGTTGTGCCAGACATGTTTGCTTTGCCAAGAGGAATTCTGTACACCCACATCCACTACAAGGTCCACTTGGTATCATATTTCAATTATTTATTGTTTAATTATTTTGACATACAGTATAACACAGTAATCCAATGCTAGAGCTAATAATTACAGAAGCCAAACTGACAGGGAGACAGAGGGAAAGAGAAACAAAGATGGAAAGAAAAGTGGAAAGTAAAAGTGAAAACAAGTTCTTCTGTTTCATCCATGGAGATTAAGTGAATCACCCGCTGCTGCATCTGTAAAATAAAGCCATAACAACACACAACTGCACATGCAAAAACATCAGAAAACAGATAGATACATCAACAAAGAGATTATTATGATGTATGTGTGCATGTGAGAAACTGTTGTCTGTGTTTGCAACACACAATGCACCTTATAATGAAGGTGAGAAGCCACAACCAGGCCCCCTGGGGCCAGAGGCAGACTGGGAAGAGCCCCGGTGACCCCATCAGCTCCAGACCCCTCTACACCATGGCAAGAAGCGATCAGCTAGAACTACCACCTGCTCCCTGGGGGCCGCCCCAACACCCCCAAGGGGGCCACCACCCCAGGCACCCAAGGAAACCCCCCAGTGCTGCAACCCCACCAGGACACCAAAGCCACCAACCACCCAAATAGCTCCCCCGCGCCCCCCCCAGCCACCCCGCGCAGCGCAGCCTCCCCAGCAAACAGAGCCATCCAAGAGACCAGCTCCCACGTACCCCCAACCCCACCAAACGCAACAGCAAGGGAGCGCCAGACTGCAGGCCAGGGCACCACTGCAAACCATGCAGAGAACTCTGTGCTCCACCCAAGTCCCCATTAGAGTGCCACAAAGTAGAGTCCCACAAAATAAATAAACAAAAATAAATTCATAAAATTATTTACGGAGCATGGAAGCTGCAGTAACACCACTGCAACCTTGGCACCCCATCCATCCCCCGGCCCGACTGAGACCACGACCATGGACCGACACCAGCACTCCAAGTGGATGGGGAAGACAACACAGGCAGACACCCCCACAGAGGAAATGGGACCAGATGGCCACCCAGCCAGGGTCCGACACACAAGGACCAGTCATAGTCAAGCTCCCTGCCCCCCGGCCACCCCATAAGGTCATATGTAATCAATATAATTATTGATATATGGATAATTATTGATATATGGATAACCATAGTCAGCTATTAATTTGGTATTTGTTATTTGGTGGATTTGGTAGCTGTGAGTGCACACTGGTCCATGACTACACCCTGATGGTGACAGTTGGATTTACTTGTATTATTACATCTAACATAACACTAAACATCAGCTGAAGGGAATGTAATTATTTGATGTAGATGTGCCACAGTGTTGTGTTATTGCTGACCAGATGTTGTCACATAAAAATCTCTGAGATAAAATAATGCTGTTACTGAAGTGTTACTGTATATATTAAGCATTATTGAATGTATTTTCTTACTGTTTATCCTTAAAAGTCAAAGGAGGTTCAATGGACTGTTCAGACTTCACACTCACACTGCCACTGGAAGCTGATGGTGACTGTGAGCTGCAAGGTTGAACAAATATTTTATGAATAACATGCTGCATTCTGCTTAATTTGAGCACTCGTCATACAAACATTTACTGTTTTTAACCTACTAATATTCAGGAAATATGTGTTTAAAGGTTCAGTGTGTAATACTTAATAAAACGTTAGGGTTTTTTTTAAATTCTGCCTGTTGTAGGCATTTTAGAGCATATAGAATCAACAGATTTAAGTGTGGTGCAAATGTGAACACACTGACATAAAATGGTGGACTGGGTGAAACGTGACCTCTTGACATTGCAGACTGAAAATACCTTATTTCATTGTGGGGTAATACAGTAATAACTCAGTGGTAATGAAATCATAACAATGAATATTTTATTCCACTTCTGCAATTAGATCTGCTTGAATCCACTTAAATCAGGTGCACACTGGACCTTTAACATTCTAAAATTTTGCATATTAGTAGAATAACAGCACTGAGGGGGTAATATCACAGTCATCTGATAGAAATATGAATAGTTTTTGAAGGTGTGTATATGTAACTGTTGCAAGAAAAAATATATTTTTTCTGTTGTTTCTTACTTTTTGCCTCTGAAATTGTATGGAGTATCCTTTGAAACATCAGAAACGTCAGAGGTACATACAGAAACTCTGGTATGTTTGAGTGTTCTCCTGAAGAATATACATGAACATTTTGTTATATTACATATTAAACATAACTACTTTCATAGATGTAGATTTGTGTCACCTTACTGTTTGTTCTGAAAAGTCAAAGGAGGTTCAATGGAGTGATCAGACTTCACACTCACACAGCCACTGGAGACTGACTGTGGACATGGTGATCTGGAAAAACAATCTAGTGGTAACACACTGTAACACACTGCCTTCGTCTTCAGAAGCCTAAATCATACTCACAAACATTTACATTTCCAACCTGCTCATCATAAGGAAGTATGTTTAAAGGATCAGTGTGTGACATTTAGTGTCATCCAGTAAAGTTGCACTTTGCAATCAATTAAATGCTGGCCCACTGTTACCTACAGTGGAAGTCACTGTTTGTTGTGCCTGTGCTGGTCTTTTTAGAACAGAAGAAATTATCTACACTATATATGATGCTTCCTGCCATAAAACCAAAATAACAAGAGAAACTATATTCTGAATAAATGTATAAAGATAGCAGCTGAATATGGTGCATTGCATAGATATAAACTCACTGTAGGCTACTAATGACCCAATACTACTGTACACTAATGAAAGTTATTATTGATCTTCTGGTAGTTTCAGATAACAGACTAATTTCAGTACTTGTACTTTTTTAACTTAGTGTTGCATTCAACACCACTGAGCTCAAGCAGCGATGGCCTCAGGGCAGGCCACCAAACCTAGGCTTTAGAGACAGACAGACATTTGATTGACAGGTTACAGCCTTGTAGTCCATCAACTCTATGTTTTGACACCTCTATGTTCCGACAATACATAGGCATAGGGGAGGCTGCTGCTGTGAGCCACTATAAGTTTGTGGATTAGATCATAGGACTGATACAATGGGTCCAAGTTTTGCTGAAATCTATTGAAAATCAGCCCTTGATCCAAGCTTTTAATGGCTGACATGCTACAACAGGGGGCCCCGCCGCATGCCACCCCGCTCCCACTGGAGTACAAAGGGCAGAGAGAGAGGCCGGTAGGCATGACTCTGGTGCAGAGCCCCTGCCAGAGTACCGAGGGCACAGAGTGTCAGCTGGAGTACCAAAGGCAGGGGCCCTTAAAAAGCTCTGGCCATAGTAGTGAGGTGTCAGAACATAGGGGTGTCGAAATATAGAGCAGTGCCCAGTTGGCATACCACTATCATAACTAGACTCGCTGGTGGTATGTATGCAATATGGGCAGAGTCTTACCTGAAATACGATTGACCTCAGTAGTGGGTAAGTGTTTACACTAACAACACCGTGATATAACTTCCTTTGGCGCTGCTTGGTTAAGTTTAACCAGGTCTGTATGCTAGCGGCTAGTATTAGCTTTCCCTACACTCAAGTTCTTGTTGTTCTGTCATTGGGCTATCCTGCGCAATGCTGCCCCCACGATTTCCAGTGGTTCTTTGCTGACTGACTCACTCACTGACTGCCCGACACTTACACTTGTCTACATTACTGCTGTGAAGCCTAGGCTGAAAGCAGGGGTGTCAAACTCACCAGGTGATTTCACTGATCAGCACCCCTTCAAATTGAGGGGAGGAGCTACTCAGTGAAATCACCTGCTTTAGTGACTGGTTGGAGAGAAAACCTGCTGGGTCTCGGCCCTCCATCGCATGAGTTTGACACTTGTGGCTTAAAACCTTGGAATATCAGACTAATTTGGTTTGAATCAAACAGAAAGATTTCAGTTTGTACATATTAATGACCGATGCTTCCTGCCATAAAACATCTTGGGTGTTTTATGGCAGTCATCCACACAATCATCCACATAACTACTTTCATAGAGGTAGATTTGTGTCATCTTACTGTTTGTTCTGAAAAGTCAAAGGAGGTTCAATGGAGTGATCAGACTTCACACTCACACAGCCACTGGAAACAGAGCGTGGCATCTCCAAACTGAAGATTAGTCAAAGTGTCAGATAAATGTTTCAGTAATGAAATGTCCTCTTCTTCAGTAATACAATTGTAACCTTGGCAACCTGCTATTTTGATCTATACCTTGCAGATATCGGTATGGCAAGATGAAATGTATCCAAAATTAGAATTTGTGATATGAAATCTTAGTTAAAGTGAAATGCAGCATTTATTTAGAACATCCTTTTTTAAATACACTTTGAAGAACCTGCTCCATTTTTGTCCACACAGGTTTTGATTTCACTGATGTTTTGATTTCATAGTGAGAGAAACAGAAATTGAAGAGGATCCTCTTACCTTTTGCTTTTCTTCTGTGAGCCAGTTGGCATTTTTGATGATTCATTGCCAAGAAATTTGGACTTCAAGTTCTTCACACTGACCCTAAAAGGAAATAAAATAATTACCATTGAGTTTAATACATGTTACAAGTACACTACCAGTCAAAACGTGGGACACACCTTCAGTTCCAGTGATTTTTCTTTAACTTTATTATTTTCAACATTGTACGTTATACTGAAGACATCCAAACTGTGAATGAACATGTATGCTGTTATGTAGTAAACAAATGGGGGTGAAAGCTCACAAGTTTAAGAAGGTGTACTTCAATTTTGCTTTTTAACAAAATTATTTGTAAATCTATTTTTGAGGGTTGCAAGTGTGTATGATTATATTTTTAATTACTTTTTTTTACTTTTAGGCTTTGTTTTTTTTAACTTTTTTATTTACTGCTTTAAAAATTAATCCTTAGAGCTCAACGCAGAACATGTTTTATATTTTAGATCCATGTCCAAAGTAGCCACATTTAGCTTTGATGACAGCTTTGCACACTTATGGCATTCTGTCATCTTGTCTTCAGTATTAATGTACAATGTTGAAAATAAACCACAGAAGGTGAATGCATGCCCAAACTTTTGACTGGTGGTGCATTTCATTTAAATTTGGACTTGTATAGATGTGTGTCATCTTACTTCTTGTCAAAAGTTAAAGGTGGTTCAATGGATTGTTCTGACCTCACACTCGCACAGTCTGAATGCAGTGTCTGTGAACTGAATTTGCAATATAAAAAATGTCAGTTTTACAATTTCAGGGTTAGGGGTGGATTTTTAAATATCTGAGATTGAGTTTTAATATTACTGTGATAAAAAGAAATACTTTTATTAACAATATTATCTCACCTTTTGCTTTTGTCTTTTGAGTCAGTCGACATTTCTGCCACTTATTTGTCAAGTAACACACACCTGAAAAATGTCACATTTGCTGCAAACATATTATGGTTTCAAAACCACTGCACTTGTGTCTACATATAGACATATTTTGACTGTAAATACTGTATAATATCAATGGTTTAAACTGTTTGAAAAGATCATTTGCAAATAGAGAAAATATAAGTACTGTCATTTTCTGTGAGAGACTAAAATTTATGAAGAGGTGATATAATGAATTCTTACCTTGCACAGCATTCTGAAGAATCTAACATGCATGAATGAAGAATCAGCTGTGATGCTGAAGCCACATCGACCTTTGGACCATGTAACAACTGGACCATCAGAGCTCAGTATCAACCTGCAAAAAGTGTTGCAGAAGTCAGTGTAATGTTCATTTATTATTATTGACATCCATGCAGTATGAGTGTGACATTAGGTCATTAAAGAATTCCTGACACTGGACCTATGCCTTTGCTTGAAACCATTGACCATCTTTGGGAAATCATGAAACCTGTGTGAATAACCTGGCTGCATTCTTCAAAAGGTGAGTTTAGTACATAAGCTGCACACTCCAGTGATAACCAAACAGACAGAAGCACAATATAGAACTTAAGTTTCTTCTTGTAAACTGGACTAGACCAATCAGAAATTACACTGAAAATATGCAGCTAGCTTCAGTTAAGTCAAAATTCTGGAGCCCTGCTTATAATTCATCCTAATAAATATGGTATTGGCTATGGTATTGGCTCTTTGCACTGATTACCTATCAGTTTTAAAGCCCTGTTGAGCCACTGTAGAAAAAGTAATATGTTGGTTTTATTTTTTTTAAAAAGCACAAAAATAACTTATCAAATATCAAAACTGAGAAATAGAATGGCTGTTTGAAAATGTCATGCTTGTTTTGAATTTGAAGCTGAGCCAGGGTCATGTTGCATCACTGCTTCTTTTATTAACACACCAAGTGTTAACTGAGGAAACAAAATGCTAAAATTTGTGAAAGTTGAATGTTTTAATGATGTGGAATTTCAGCTACACAGCAGATTCATATTGCACATTGTCAATAGGTTCCAAGTCAGGACTGCATCAGACCAGTGTAAATCTCTGCTCTTTTAAGTTCAGTCATGCTATTGGAATCGGATGTGCAGTGTCATTTGGTATTGTCATGCTAAATAAACGAGGCCTCTGAAAAAGACGTCTATTTTGCTCCAAAACATTGATGTTGCCCTCACAAATATAATGCACTCCCATACCATCACAGATGCTGGCTTTTGAGCTGAGCACTCATAAAATGCTGGATGGAACTTCTCATTCTCAGCAAAGGGTGTCCATGATTTTCAATAACACTTTCACATTTTGACTCATTCACTTCACCTTAGTGAATCTTTCATGAACTTGGTCCAGAGGAGCCAGCAGTGTTTCAGGATCTGGTTCATACAAGGTTGTCATGGTAGAGTTGGATGCAGCAACAAACTGAACAAATCATTCAAAATGAATTAAAAAGAGCACAATTGTGGAAAAATGTTTCCATTCTTCATCAAGACAATACGTCAATTCACACTGTGCTCTCGGTAAAGCAGTGTCTGGCTCAAAAAAGAATTATAGTCCTTTGTCACCCTCCCTAGTCACATGATTTACACCATGTGACTGTTTCATTTTTCCTAAGATCAGTAAGTTTTGTGTCAGATGTTAAGAAAAGAATAACAGAGGTTCTGAGACAACTGTCCGAAGAAGACCTACTGCACAGCTTTGATCTATGGAAGACCCAAAATGCAGTGGTGTGTTGATGCAGAACATGAGGATTTTGAAGAAGAAAGATATTTTAAAATGTTTATGCTCAGCAAAATTGTACAACAGCATTAGCCTAGTTTTTTTTTAGCTATACCTCATATATGACCATATTGTGCACCTTATTGCTGGGGTAACCTATACAAAGCACAAGTGGGCAGACATTTATAATCAAGCCATTTGCATTTATTGTTACTTTTAAAACACATGAGCTGTGGAAGGGTGGTTGGTCCATATCCATGTGGCTAAACCCCGGCGCCTCGGACACAGGGGCAAATGCTCTACAACAGGGGTCCCCAACCCCCGGTCGGGTCAATTGGTGCCGGTCCGCAGAGAAAGGACACATAACTTACATTATTTCCGTTTATTTATTATTTGATTCTGAATGGTGTTTTATTTTGAAAAATTACCGCATTCTCTTCGCCTTATTGTCTTACCGACATCCGGTGCCTTCTTAAACAGGCTCCCTCGGCCGGAAACACATAAT
>JAQQAE010013453.1:0-12749 GCA_029823295.1 Pseudamia nigra | reverse complement strand
TTTGGCATGGAACTTTTTGGAGCGTCACCTGTTGTCTATATGCCAAGCATTATAAAAGACGCGAAGTTGGAGTCGGGACCGCCGCACACTGCCGAGACTGAGTTCTGGCGATTCAACATGTTGAATTGGCACGATTTCTGTTGGGACGTCGTCAGGACTGACAAATCGGGGTCGGGAACCGCCGCACATAAAGCCGGTTTCCAGTTGAGTTGAGTTGAGATGAGTCGGGTCACTCTGTGTGCGGCCGGCTGGCATCACTACCCACTGATCCTGAAAATGAACCTGAATATGGACTATGACTGGATCAAAGGTCTATAATGATAAAGCATCTGGCTCAAACGCACCTGTCAATCAACACATCTATTCCTACTAAAATCAGGGCCTACATCACCTTAACTGAGGTGGACTATTGTTTGCACCAGACTTTAAACATGACTATTTTGGCTCAAAGTTGGACATTGTAATGTGGGATTTGGGGATGGGGATTAACTTGCGTCTGGAGCACTGATAGCACTGATAGAACTGATAGAACTACAATTTTGGACATTGAACTCACTGCTCAGCCATGGAAGTTGCTGCTTAATTACTGTAAATGGATCAGTATCAAGTAGGAGACAAATCCCACAACACTCAAAGGAAGCCAGTGTGGTGCACTGAGCTACAGCAACTGGTAATAAATGCGGAGAGGACGGATGAAAGGAGCAGCAGGTTACAAGACGGAAGAAGACAAAACTGATGATTAAAAAGGTTGATGGCATCAGTATATGCTTCCTACATGTGCTGTCCAACTCCTTGCTGGTGCTCACATGACATGAAACTCATTGTTGAGCAGATATTAAATATGATTCTTGTTAATTAGCTTTCCTCCTGCGTGCTTTAACATGAATATAGTCTGATGGCACATAAGTGGAATATAAGAGGTCTGGGAATAAAAGACCGTGGCACTGAATGTAAAGGAGAGAATACTCAATTAAATGTTGTTCAAGTTTGCTCAGTGTAAGTTTCTTCACACTTAGATCCTTGTGTTGTAACATGACTTAAACAATGAAAGGTAACAAAAGCGATGAGGGAGAAGCACATGACTAAGGTTGAGCTGCATGGATAGATGGGTGCACGAGTGGGTGAAGGGTGTAAGAGGAAATTGAAGAGACATGATGAGTATGTCAGAGGGAATAAATGAGGAAGGGGATAAGGAGGAGAGTGCGATGATTAAACGGAGCCGTTCGAAGGACAGAGAAACAGACAGAATGATGCTGAGTCTGTGCTGGAGATGAAGATTGACTTGGTTTGTGCTGCTGTTTGCATAAGACCAATCATATCCTGCAAACATCACTGTGACTAATGTTGTGATGCACAGTTGTTTTTATGTCACAAGATATACTGTATAATCTGAAAGCAATAATTTGATGTGTTATGATTTTGTATGGCGCTCACTGAGCGGTCAAACAAAGTCAGTGAATCATAGATTGTCTTTTATTGTTCCAGGAGATTTGTTTTCACACAAAAGACACACATAACCACAATACATAACATGAATTTCTTTTCCCCAGCCTGTATACATGTGATATGCAACACTGTTTATATAAAAAACACAACACACACACACTGGGTAATTTTTTTTACCGCACAGATGAAATTAAAATGTGGCTTATGTCTTGTAATGAAAACTTCAAAACAGATGTGGCAGTGAGTCAAAAATTCTCATTGTTGTGATCAATTAATTACCACTCAAAATTCTGGATACACCCTTTTCAGTGTCTTTTCTCTATTTTTATTATTTTCAACATTGTATATTAATACTGAAGACATCCAGCAAACAAAAACAGGACTGATATTTTAGAGCCACATTTAGCTATAGCGACAATATTTGCACACTCAGACCTTTCTCTCACCAGATTCACAAGGCAGTCATCTAGAATGGTTTTCAAATCACAGGTGTGTCTTGTCAAGAGTTAACCTGTGCCATTTGTTGCCTTGTTAATGTGCTACAGACCATCAGTTGCTTTGTGCAGAGGAAGGGTGGATGCAGAGTCAATAGTCCTATTAGTGCTACAACAATTATTGTCTAAATGTATATTATGGAAAGAAACAGTTAAGCGAAAAGACAGTCTATTACTTTAATAAATAAAAGTCAGTGAATCCAAATAACATCAAGAACTTTGAATGTGCAGCTGCCAAAACTATCAAACATTAATATGATGAAACTGGAAGACCAAAAGCTACCTCTGCTGCAGAGGATATGTTTATTGCAAGTACCTGCATCAGAAACCTGGGACATGTTGGATTTCTTTACTGTTAATCTACAATATTTAAAAAATAATACAAATAAAGAAAAAACCCTGAAAGAGAAGGTGTGTCCAAACTTTTGAATGGTACTGTATATTTTATAAAGTTGTGTTTTTAATGATTTTTTTTTTTTTTTGTTCTACACATTTTTTGGGTCACCCACTGATACAGTAGGAACTTATTTTAATTCAGTTTGAAATAAATCAATTGAACCAAATTCTTTTCATCTTTTTGCTTTTTTATGTTGTCTTTGCAGGGCTTTTTTTGTCTTTTACATCATTTTTTGTATCATGCATAACTTTTTTGCATTTTTGGTTTTACACCATTTTCATCTTTTAGCATGTTTTACAAAATATATTTAATCTTTTTGCATCTTATGTTGTTGTAACTATGACTATTAATTTAAAACTACAAATTCTTCTTCAAAAATCAGCCTTTAAGCCTGGGGGAAAAAAACAATACAAAAGTTTTAGCTTGAGAGAATAAATGCATAGCAAGGGCAAATCAGGTAGCCAATGCTAAAACATAAAAAAACCATAAAACGAAATCCTTATAAATAATTACAGCATTAATTAAAATCTGGTTACAGAAAGCACAGAAGTAAAATCTGATAGAGTTTGGGTATTTGGATTATGACTGGTATTTCTGTGGCTCTTTTCACCATGTTAGAGAAATTCTCAGGCTCAAATAGGAAGTACAAATTCAAATGAGAGTCTTACGTGAGCAGCTACAAAAATAACACACATACTGTAGCTGCACTGAGACACTGACGGGTTGCTGGTCCTTGACAATGACGTCACACAAATGGTTTAACACCCCAGATTTGTGGGGCTACGGGTCTGGATAGATACTGTAGCTGCATTCAGTTCCTGAGGAGATGTGTCACAGAGCAATGAGCATAAAAAACACAGCTGCACTCAATAAACATAATTACTTAAATGCTAAATGTATGCATTCAGCACAAAACTGCAGAAGTTGGTGCAATTTTTAGCGCTTGGTAATTTGTATCAAGTCACTTTTGCACATAATAGATTTTAGTTGCTGCAGCTGTGTTCACCCTGCTGTGACACTGTGAAAAGGGTCTATTGAAAGTGTGGAGAAGCAAAAGTGAACTGACACACCAAGCCGATGTTATTTATAAATCCAAAAATCACATCTGTCTCAAAGGGCTTTTACTGATGTCACTTCCAGGCAGCAAGAATAGTGAGCTGAGACCTCAAGCAGAATACTGGGAATATTCTAGGATGTCACTGATAACATTTAGCCTCCCGTACAGCCACACTTTGTTTTAGCACCAGGAGAAACATTTAACAAAGACAACAGTTGGGGCTCAGGTATTCTCCCCAGGAGCTGCTATACGGTGAAATGCACTCATGGTGTTTTCATATGTTTAAGTTCAAACAAGGCTCATGTCTTTGTTACATACATATGGATGTTTGGTTAGTTGATGCATCATGTTGTCCTCCTTTACGTGTGCATCTCCTTTAATACAGGCCAATACTTGAATTAGCCTGTTTAGCTTATTTTTCTACTTATTGGTGACAATAGGCTTGTGTGACTTCCGTCTTTGAGCTCAAACTGTGGTCTGGGGAACATTTCACACCTGCAAATTTAACATGGATCAAAAATCCAAAAGTTAAAAGTCCAATAGTCCAGACTAAATAAGGTAAGAGTGGCTTTGGCTTTACTGATAGATGTTGCTGTAGACTTCAGAGTACAAGACTACAAACATCCAAACCACAATCTCACATTTCCTTAGAGAGTACCTAGTATAGAGACCCACTGTAGAAAATCTAAAATAACACAGAAACTGGACCAAGACAGCATGTTTTAGTACATTATACAACTGCAGCTCAGGGGCATCATTCACACTCACATATGCCCCTTTTCCACTAGTACGTACTCGGCTCCACTCAGCTCGCTTTGGGAGCGTTTCCATTAGGTCATAGTACCTGGTACCAGGTGCTTTTTTAGTACCTGCTCGGCCGGGGTTCCAAGCGAGCTGAGTCGAGTAGAGCACGTGATGTACACAGACTGCAGGCCTCTGATTGGCTAGGGAGTGGCGTCCCTGGACGCGTCTCTAGAGAGACTCCGACACAACAGGGAACTGTGCCAGAAGAAGAAGAAGAAGAGAGGTTTTCTTGCATGGTTTTTCTTGAAGATTTCTCACAACTCACCCAAGTGGCTTCCACTTGCTAGAAAACTATGGCCTGCGTGACTGAGCGCCTTCACAGACACTGTGGGACCCGCATTCAACACTGATACCATGAAGGAAAGGTAAGTTGAAATGCAGTTATTATTTAAAGCTGAGCTAAATTACACGACTTGAATCACTGTCTTGAAATTGATTTGCTTTTAGTTGGGGCCCAATTAAAGATCTGAATAAAGTACAGGTTGTGTTTCCTCCAGGGCAATCATGCAAGACAAAGTTATGGGAGTATTCATTTGACAAAGCTTTAGTTAGTTGAGGCTAATTTCATTGTTTTCACAACTAACATAAAACACTCTTTCTTTGCACAAGACAGCTGATGGTCTAGAGCATATTGAGGCAAAAAAAAAAAAACAATTAACTCTTAACACACCAGAGCACTGAAAACTGTCCAGATTCACAGTTGGGATGTCTTCAATATTAATGTACAGTCTTAAAAATAATGAAAAAACACAGACGACAACCTTGATTTTACACATCTCTAGGAATGAATTTCATCATAACCTGAGCTTTTGAGTAACTCTCGGAAATGTATAATCTTCTGTCAGTATCTCAGACATGTGGATAGTAGATGCCAAAATCAATCAGCATTTTAGACAGACTATCTGCAAGTGGCAGCAGGTTTTTGATCTCAATCAGATTATCACCTGAGAGAGCACAAGGTGCAGGGTGGGGCAGACGCAACTGGCAGTCCATTATGGCACCATTCACAACCCTCTCAGAGCAGGTTGATTTCAATTTAATGTCTTAAAAGTAGGAATTTCATTGTAAATTTAAAATGGCAACAAACACTGCAATCATAAGCATAGATTTCAAGGTGATGAGGAATTTGTCCACCTTAGTATTAGTAAAATGCAAACTTGTCTCCTCCTCAATTTAACACTTTTTATAGTTTGCTGTTCATGTGAAAACACCAAATCTAACTTTTAGAATTAAAAAAAATCAGTTACATTTTTAGTTACATTTTTCTCATTTTACATTGATATTATGTTCATTTTCTTATTTATTTTGCTTTTTTAAAATTAGACTCACTTTATGCACGTGTTCATTTTATGAATTTTTTTAGTTCATTTTTTGGCTAATGTGTTCCTGTGTCTTTGCTCATTTTCTGGACATGTTCTTGTACATATTCATTTTTCATTTATTTTATGGATCTATTGTTCATTTTATGGATTATTTTGTTCTTTTTAGGGAACTTTGTTTTCATTGCTGCATATTTTATTGCTTGTGTTGTTCAAGTTGTAGATTTTCTTCATTATATCAGGGTTTTTTAAATTTCCTCAAAGTACATTTTTCAGTTCATCTTGTTCATTTTTGTTTGGGTTCTTTCACTTTGTTGATATATTGTTTGTTGTATGAATAATTTTGTGCTCATTTCTGTTTGTTTCCACACTGTTTTGTTCATTCTTGCATATTACATTGTTAATTTTGTACAATTTGTTGATATTTTAGTTTCCTGATTACTTTGTTACTTTTTTATTATTTATTTTGTGGATATATTGTTCATCTTATAGATTGTTCATTTTTCTTCATTGCTGTTCATTTTTGCACATTTTCTCTACATTTTGTTTATTTGATTATTTTGTCCATTTTCCTGTTTTTGTTCAAATGTGACATATATGGTTTGTCGTACGGATAATTGTGTTCATTTTGTGCTGAATTCTGTTCTTTTGTGGAATATTTTGTTTTATTTTCTTGATTACTGGCTATAGTGTTCATTTTATGGATTTTTTTGTTCTTTTTTTTGCGAAATTCTACTTTTTCATTGAATATACTGTACTTCCATTTTTGCATGTTTTGTCCACTTTCATGACATTTTGTTCAAACAAATCCCACACACTTTCATAACACTTTTCCAGCTGCAGTTTTGTTAAATTTATTAATTTGTGCTATGCAGGTCACAACCCTCTCAACCCTTTGCATTTTGACTTTTCTTTTCACAGGCCACATTTTGACTGGTCAGTGCAGAAAAAACAGGTAAGTTATAACGTACATTACCAGCAGCAATGAAAGTCATTTATCAGGTAGATTAGATGGAAGCAAACACACTTCAGAGTGAGTTCTGCTGCTCAGAGAGGTGATTTAATCATAGTTTCAATAGAGGCACATGTTGCCTGGTTGACACGTGGATCAGAGTACATTATCAGCTTAATGAAGCTATCATGGAGTAAAAAGACAGGACTGTGATTGATGACACCAAGCGCGAATGGCCCGAATATGAACATGATACAGTATTAGTTATTTATGATTTGCAGCTCCGTCTTAGAGTCATTTAAATTCTTCAGCCTCCTCGTTTCTTGTTCTCTTTTTCTTCTCTGACACACACATGTATTTACCGTGTGTGTGTACAGGAGCTTTGAGAGCACTTATTACACACCACGGGCTCGCTTCGGTTTTCTGCTGGCAAAGACAGAGAGAGCAAGAGATTAGGGAAGAACGTGAATAGAAATGATAACAACGCTTGTGCTGAATTTATGTATTAACACTCGCCGTTACAGAAAGACTGAGCGGAGGACGGGGAGAAAGAAGACAAAAGAGGAGATGAAACTTAAAAAAGGCTGGAGTGACAAAATGCTGACAGAATGTAAAAGTGACTGAAATGTGTTACATCAATCTATGTTTAGCCACAGCTATTTTTAGTCTTAATACAAAAGATGTTAATTCATGTCTGCCTAAAGATGATGATGTGTGTGTGTGATGAATGTGGTTTATCCTCTGACAAATCATCCTCAACTTCAGTAATATCTCAGACAAAAGTAAAACAATGCTCCAAATCAGGTGAAGTGTCTTTTCTGCAGATCCAAGGAGTCTCACACAAATCTGCTCAGTCAAGCAGAGGATGTGATGTTGGTATCAGTTTACATCTTATGTATCATAGCTGGTGTTGCTGTTGTGCAGAAAAAAGCCCTTTATTTCCTTTGCATTATTCATCTGCTGCTATGTAGCTGACACTTTGAAAACTCTCTACAATCTAATGGGAATACTCATACAGTATGTACAATCCCTGTCTTAGAGAGAGACACAAAACAAAGAGGAAAAAAAGTCTGAAAGCAGTTTTATTGACATCACAGTGCATGTTTTACAGTGTATAAAGTGATCACGTCAGATTACTTGTCTATATACAGTATACAGGCTGTTTAATGAGCGTGTCTGCGTTTGCACTGGCAGTTCAAAGGGTTTATGGCTTCCAGCGGTAACTTTTACTTCTGGTGTGAAATCTCAGAGGACAATGCAACTCTACCCTTTGTTTTTTTAATGGTGCACATGATACCAGAGCTGCTCACTCAGGATCAAACACAGTGGTAGAACATCAAAAGATCAGCATTTAATGGTGTTTGCATCCCTGTCTGCCTGTGCATAAGGCTGATTGTATCCTTACCTTACACAGTGTTAGGGAATACATATGCAGAATCCAGTATTATTAAAAATAATAATACCGTAATGGATTGAATTTATATAGAGCTTTTTAAGCCTGTTTCTGAAAGCACTGACAATGAATCTGTTATTCATTCACTCCACATTCACTCCTGGTGGTGGTAAACTACTGTACATCGGTAGCCACAGCTGCCTTACGGCGGCAGACTGACAAATGTGGCAGCCAATTTTCGCCAACACCCTCCCCGACTACCACCAAACATTCATTCAGACAGACAATCATTCACATTCACAACTATGGACAATTTAGAGTAGCCAATTCACATTTTTGGTTGTGGGAGGAAAACGGAATACCTGGAGAGGACACACGCAAACACAGGGAGAACATGCAAACTCTGCACAGAAATTATTTATTAGTCGAAAGCAAAGTGAGAAATGACAAAATAAATTTAAAAAACAGAACCTGCTCAACAAATATCTCAAAAACACTGTTTGGGATGGATAATACAGGTGGATGTAGCATCTGTAAGTAAGTGCACAACTACACACTAACAGAGGGTCAGACTGAGAAAGAGTATTTGTCTACTGAATGTGGTGTTGTTTTGGGAAAATGTGACATATATTGCCCTCAGTGTGATTACTTTTTAAGACCATATTACTCATTGTGAGATTTAAACGGCATCACTCATTTCATTAAAGTGCAACTCCACCCGGCTGCACACAGGAGGTGTTCAGGAGAACAGAGAATCACAGACATATACTTGGAATCATATGAGGAGAAGCGAGTCAATTTGAGCTTTTGTCCTGGTTTAGCTGTACAAGAACATCCAGTTAGTCAGTTTGCTGTATTTCAAATATTTTCACCACTTTTTCTTGTCATTATGATTCCTTTTCCCATACACAATTTAAAACTTGAAGCCCTTTTAAATATACCAGATCTCCTCGACTAACAGAGTGATTCTGTAGCCTATGTTGTTGTGTCACTGAGGTGTTTTAATCCTTTATTTCAGATTCAAGCCAACAAACAAGTAAACTAATCAATGCATCCGGTTTACAAGATGAAATCACTGTCTCTGTACGAGTCTGAATACAGCGATGTGACAAAATTAATTTGAACCATCAGAAAAATGAATGAGGTTCGGCAGAGTCTGGTGCAATGACAGGTGGGCTGGTGCGCCCCAATTAAAGGAGATTTTCTACAAATTTCGTAATGGAGCGGCATCTACATCATTAGTAACGTGGATGAACTTTTTTTTTAACTCTTGAATAGTCACACTATTCCATTTATAGCTCAAAAAACATATTTTTGAGTTTGGTATCACTTTAATCCCCATTCTTAAAACCTAGTGCCAAAGCATATTTTCACTATTCTCTACTGCTCCACAAAAGTAAAAACTATGTTTTTATTTTACAACACAATTTAATTCTATGTTTTTTTTTTTCATTTTGATGAATTTTGTCCATATATTTTGTTCATTGTTCTTCTAATTTTGCTTCTTATTTTGTTCGTTTTGGTTTAGTTTTATGATTATCTTTTCCATTTTGCTTCATGCTTCTTATATTGTTAAAGTTTCTTGATTTTTTTTTTCACTTCGCTTCTAATATTGTTAATTTTGGAGACTGCCTGCTATTTATTTCTACACACTGTTTGCTGTTTTGTTACATTTTTTTCCTTTTAATATTTAGTTATTTATTTATTTTTGTTCTTATTTGCGGTCAAAAACCCTTCTGACTTACTGCTGTTTGCTTTGATTTTTGCCTGGATTTTTACAGACTTCATTGTCTTCGACGTAAGACACAGTCTAAACCCAGTTTCCATCAAATGTGGAGTAACTGCACTTTGCCTTTGTAGGGTGGTGTATTTAAAGTCCACGGCATAGCCTGCCTGTCCACACAAAACACAAAGGCTGAAGTTATAATGAGCAGTCAAATAGCAGATTTATGACAAAATTACCAGGTGTTACATCTATTTCACCCACTTCATGCTGTGGGAAAATAGAACCAGGACTAGTTGTGAAACCAAATCCACGTCATTTTCATCTTTCTGGTTTGTCCAAAGTCCATCTTTATAATGCAGCAAATAATTTCATTCTTTATGTAAGACAATGAGGAAGTACTGGAAATAGTATAAAATAGTAATACTGTATCTAACCAAAAACAGGATGTTTCTGATTATATTTAATTGCATATCTTCTGCAGTCTGTAGTAAAATAACCCTCCAGTATTGTCTCCCCTCATGTAATGATCTGCATGAATAACAGTGATTTTAGGTGCATCAGCAGTTCCCGGTCAATATGGTTTCTGTCCTATGACATGTTCTGCCAGCTTATACTATTTTTAGTCAACATGCTATTCTGGGTGACATCTCCCTACAAGATAATGGTACTGCATAATTGTGTGCATGGTGTTAGGCTGCGTTGGGTCAATGTGCTGTTTATCACTGTGGTAATTAATACTGTCAATGGAAATTAGTACATAGGTGTGGAAAAGAGAGATAATGAGATGACAGACACACATGCATACATCTGAACAGTGAGTAGAAGTACAAAAGATAAGATGACATATTGGTTTGCACACTTAATCACAGAATTATGTGTGCGTTTACACAAACCAATTAGGTAAAACTGTAAACTTCCATTCAGTGTGTGAAGGAAAAAACTAATGGCTTTCTGTCAAAAGACCTCAACTGGACTTAAGGGTTTAATTGGTTCCACATTTAAAGGGACACTGCAGAGAACCTGTGCAGGGGGTTTCCTGCACAGAGAATTCAGAAATGGCTACCTCACTTAAATTGTTCCATCTTGGTCTCTTGTAAAAGCTTATTTAAGGACAGATGCTCTTTAGTATTGTTATAGTTTTTATTTATTTAAACACACAGTCAAAAATGTGGACACACCCTGTCCTTCAGAGGTTTTCTTTACTTTTATCATTTGTAATGTTGTGTACATTAAAACTAAAGACATCCGAACTCTTAAAGCACATTTTCTTGCTCATTTTCGTTTGTCAATATTTTGTTTATTTGCTTGATCATTTTGTTCATTCTCTTGCTTATTTTGTTCGTTTTTCATTTTATTTTTTTGTGAATATAATGCTAATTTTATGAATGATTTTGTTCATTCTCTGTTCATTTTCTTTATTTTGTTGTTTTTTATTTTATTTTTGTTCACTTATGGGTTATATTCTTGGCTGTATGGAAAATTTTGTTCATTTGGTTCCAAATGTCTGTCCTTTTGTGGAATATTTTGTTCATTTTTGTATACTATGTTTATTTTGTTAATTGTGTTATTTTATTTTCTTGGTTACTGAATATACTGTTCATTCACTTAAAATCGTTTAAGAAAAACCAAAACAGCTGATGAGAAAAGGTGATTTTTAAACCTGATTTTGAACAAAAGCAGCATGAGGTCATTCAAGAGGAAACATGGACCAAGCTTCAACAATAAATAAGAAATGAAATACAGAGCTAGGAAAATTTTAGTAGTGCTGCATTATTATTTGCTTTTTTCACTTGTCTGATTCTTTTTTATATGCTGTGTATAGAGAGCCTGTACAAATTTTATTTATTTTTATTTCAACTTTTCAATACACAATCATCTCTCAGCATCAGGCAGATAAGACAATCTTTACATAAACAACCAGCCTGCACAAATCTCTATTATACCTTGAAATAATACAAATTTCAATTCCATATTTCATCTCTATGTGTTTTAAGCACATTTACTTAATGTTGGCATAATTATGACATGCACAGTGTCTCATCTGCATATATGTCGTCATAATTTGTTCTTTACGCCCTCTCGTGCCCTCCAGTTGCCCCCACAGAGACTGCCCCTTGATGTGAGCATTAAGCAACTGGCATAGTACAACAACCCACTAATGGTTTTCCTGCCAAGTCTGTAGAGATTTACAGACACTGCTGGGAGCAGGTCAAAACAAAAAAAGCCCTGGCAGCCGCTAAAGGTCTGAGAATGCAGTAGCGGTTTGGACATGTGTGTGCACGACCGTGAGTGTGTGTCTACATCTCTAGAAACCGAAAGAAGAGGTGGGTACAGAGAGAAAGAATGAAAGAGACAGCCAGTGGCTAATGGCTTTCCCACAGTGCCATCACTTACTGCAACTTGCAGAAAAAGTGGAAAGCTGTGGAGAGCAGCTATTAGGAAAACTCAGTTCTCGCAAAGCTGTGCAGAGGATCCTCAGTTATCTGCCTAAAAGTGATCTCCCATAATGACGAACATCTGACAAGAACAAAATAAGTTGTATTGGTTTTAACGTAAGACCTCATCTACTCAGCATGGTCTATTGCGGCCTGTATCTTAATGAGAAGATGGACTCACCTGAAAGCCTGTTGTCCAGACATAATTCGTTACAGCTCCAGGCCTGCTCCTGACCTTTGACTTCTCCATAAAAACAGAGAACAATGACAGAGAAAATCTATGAAGCACAAAATGTTCGGTCATTTGTGGTCTTGTGGTTTTGTTGTCTAACAGTCCTGTTGGCAACAACCTGGGAGTACTGCCTCTCCATCATTTGGATGAGTGAAAAGGTTGCTTTTAAAATACAGGGTTGAGGTCAAAACTTATGAAAAATGTGTTTTTTCATCCCATTTTTTTCCTCAATTGCTGTTTAAAAGGGTGCCAGACTTTTTAACAGATAATTTCAAAACATGCTAGTTTTATTCAATTCAACAAATACAGAATTATTTTAGAATTATTTTGACTTATAAAAGCGGAGGTAGGAGCACACAGGTAGACTACATCTTGTGTAGACGATGTAGTTTGAAGGAAGTCAGTGACTGCAAAGTTGTAGTGGGTAAGAGTGTTGCCAGACAGCATAGGATGGTGGTGTGCAGGATGACTCTGGTGGTGAGGAAGGTGAAGAA
>JAQQAE010013452.1:0-12749 GCA_029823295.1 Pseudamia nigra | reverse complement strand
GAGCTCTGGTATCGGAATAGTATCGGAATCGGCAGATATCCGAATTCAGGTATCGGGATCGGATCGGAAGTGAAAAAAAAAAAATGTGGATCGGTGCATCCCTAAATGTAGGTGATCTGTAACTCAATTTGTAACTTGTAATTTGTGATTTGTAACTCAAAGTGACATTTCTGTTCATTTTTTTGTACATTCCTTTCATGATTTATTTGTTTTATGACTTATTTTGTTAATTTGTCCTATTTTTCCTGTATTGTTCTATTTACATTGGGTTCATTAGTTATTATTGTTCTGTTTGATGATATTTTGTTCTTTCTTTTTTGTTTAATTTGGTCACATTTAATATATTATGCTATAAATTTTTAAATCTCCAGGAGGGTCCAGAGATGCCTGACTAAAAATACCTCCCCTAATGTTCAAATTATGTCTGCACTCTTACAGTACATGTAGCAGTGACTGTTATTGTAATTTTTTCTTAAGGCGACAAAATTACTTAAAACACACTGCTCATGACATTTGGGATTTTCAATAATTATGAACTAAACTGACAGTGAAGATAAGATGAAGAGAAGACGTGACATATAACAAAGGTCAGATGTCGACAATACAGGCATGTGACTTAAGACCCAATGACCTTGTCCTGTGGAATAAAAACAACAGAATGCAAGGTACAGCTATTAAAAGCAAAACTAATGCTGTTGTACAGTTTTACTGAACATAGACATTTTTCAGTGTTTCTCCTTTAGTCTCATCTCCTTCTGCATCAACACACGCTGCATTCAGGTCGTCCACTGTTCAAAGCAGTGCAGTCGGTCTTCTTCAAACATTTGTCTCAGAACCTCTGTCGTTCAATTCTTAACTCCTGACACAGACTCTAAACATGTTCCTTTGACACAGATTTGATCTTAGTCACATGGTGCTAGATCAGGTGAATATGGAGGCTGATGAAGCACTATGATTTGTTTTTGGGCATGAAACTGCTTCACTGGAAGCACAGTGTAAACTTGAGTGTTGCCATGATGAAGAATGAAACCATTTTTACGTATGCTTGTACTAATATTTATATAAGCACTTATAAGATTTGTTAATTATTTAAATTTAACAATGATTACACCAACTTTTGTCAAAATAAACCCAAACTGTATTTTTTATTTTCTTGATTATTTTGTTTGTTATTTTATTTATTTTTTGGTTTATTTAATTTATATTTGTCCATTTTGTGGATATTTTGGTTATTTTATTGTTTATTTTGTTCATTATTGTTATTCTTTTTCATACTTATGTTCATTTTTAGGGCATATTTTCTTAATTCTGATTTAAATACAAAAGTTCAGTCTTATTACTGTACATCTTACTATCTTTTACATTTAAATAGTACTGGATCTGAGTTAGAGTTCTGGAAGGAGATGGATTTCATTATTGAGTCTCGAGCCAAAAATGTTTGGGAACCACTGATCTAATACATTATGTTACTAAATATACAATATACATACCTGATTACAGCACTTAGCTTTAATATAAAAACTGCTCCAGAAGTGATTTATGCAGTAGATTTAAATTTGACTGCACAGCCCAGACTGTGAAATTGCTGCTCAGACCGAGGAGCGAGATTTGTCAGCAGTTTGTGGTGCAGGGTAAATCATCCAGGCCTGGTTCAGAGGAACTGTATCTCTGTCCCACCCGACATCTGAGCAGTGATGGATCACCTACACACTCTGAATATTTGGCACCGCTTCTCTCAATTTTACTTTGCCTCAAGAAGCAGCGCGCAATCCGTAACCTGCTTCTTGTCTTGCTACAAAGAACTGACATGTGGCTTTTTCAGTCAATCTGTGCCACAGCCAAACATGTTCGATGCCTCATGACTAGTGTGAGGGTTCTGTGCTTCAGCATGGTACACTTCTTCAGCTCTGGCAGGGCTGGGAGAGGTTTACACATTTGCTCAGTATCACACAAGCATACAGTAGGTGCGCAGCAAGGATAATCAAGATATGCAGGAGTGACCAAAGTGACTAAAACTAAGCCACAAAGTCAATAAAGCTGTGCGAGTTTTATTAAGACGTGATGTCATTTGTGTGACTGCAAACCATTGACATAATTTAAGGTTAATTCACACTGTAACATTGCAAAGGGTCCAATGAAACGACATATTGTACAGTCATCCCACAATCAATCAAGTACAAACATATGGCCAGCCCACTTATTTAAGATTAAAAAGAAAAAAAAGAAAAGCTCAATCCATCAGTTCAGTTTCTTATCTGGGTTTCTGCACAGGGCGGGGAAGAAACTGCTTTGACTTTCTTTTTAGGAAAAGCTGAAAAGGTCTGAATATCATCAGATGTTTGACAGCCAGGCCTTGAAATACAACTCAAATCTTTTCTGTAACCAGTTCATTGAGTCAAACTGAAGCATGTATTAATGTAGAAATGCCCTACACGATTCATAATAGGGCCAGGAAGAGACTATAGCTGATAGGTAGACTAATGAACCAACGGCTCAGATCATAGTGAGGAATGGGCTAACCTTGTCTCTTATAGATGGGCGGTTTCCTGTAGATATTGGTTTCCTCAGAAGCTGAGAAGACAAGAAAGTTGGTGAGTGAAAAAGGGAAAGAGGGAAGAGAGGCCATATTAGTTGTGTACATTGAGTCTCCTTAACCATAAAGCTGACAGCACAGGTAATGAACTGCTATAAGCGAGGCACTTCCATGCATCCAGACAACCTGACTCACGTGCAGAGAGGCTGATTAATACCGATTCATGGGCTTATCGCTGCAAAGAGCAGCAGATGGCACAAGAATAAAGACAGTGGAGGGGAGCAGTTGAAGGGTGTGGAGAGGGATGGATGGGAGAGCAGGAAAAAAAACAAGGAGAAACTTCAAATGAGGGTGAATGTGTGGAGATTTATTCTGTGAATGCCACAACAACTCTATTAAAATGTATTACGTTTGAACTTGTTTGTATAATTAGCTGCAGGAAGACATCAAATAAAACAGTCAAAGTACTTATAAATTCTGCAGGAAGCTTGACACTAACCCTGTCATATTTAAAGTTTTGACTCTGTGGGCGATGTGTGTTAAATTTGTATGCCCTCTGGATAAAAGCATCTACCAAAAATGTATTCTGCTTGTATTAAAAAGCCAGAATGGAGTGCAGTTGCGAGTCTGACAAGGAATACGGAACATGGTTTGAAAAAACTGAGAGAGAGGACACGCAGTGAGGAATGGAGTGAATGATGGAGGGAAACCAAATGCACAGCGTATGCTGAAAAGTAAAGACCTTTTAAACTGGGTAAACCATTCAGCTGGAGAAGCATTAAGTTGATAAAGTGGAGCATGGATGGGATGTTTAAATAAAATGAACCAGCATTAGTTGCTGGATTAAAACACTCACATATGTTAAATAAAGACAGATCATACATAGATGAGAGTGCAGTGCTCTGACAAGCTACAGGATAACTACATTTTTATGGATACAATGATGATAAATGATGATAAACTAAAAAAAAAGATTTTGTTTTTATTTATTAGAGCCAAATGTGCTTCAGTTATTTCTCCCTCTTTTCAGTGGCTGTCACATTCAGTGTCCAGAAGCATAATAAGCAGTGAAGTGATCTGATATTGTATAATTTCACAGAATTGTACAGATGGTTAGTTTATGTCATATTACTGATGTTGCAACTATAACTTCATAGAGCATTTAAAGATGAGGACCTACACTGTCCAGTCGAGTAAAACTGCCTCAAGCGCTTCCTGGACAAATGGCTTCATGTGTCTCTTTGTGAAGTCACACACATAATCAATGTAACCTGAGTATCAACGTGGTGAGAAGCAGTTTGATGAGCAAAGATCTGCTAATGAAACCAAAACAGTGGTGAGTATGTGAGGTGTTTTAGAAGTCTGCTGAAGGAAAGATGCACATTTTTACCAAGTGAAAAACACTGTTGTTTAAAGGGATAACGGATTTAAATGAACATGCAGAGTCTTCAAAAACTCTGTTGTAATTATTCAATAAGCCATGGTATTATTCCTTATTTTTATTTAAAATATATGTCATCTATTGCTTTTACTGTGATTTTTTTAGCTCTTTTTTATTTCCTATGTTGTCTTTGTTTAAAAATAGTCTTTTATGTCCCTCTAGTCTTTACTCTTCTTTTACTTTCCCTCCACCCCCCAACGCTCCCCTCTTTCATATTATTGTATTTGTACCTCTTTTTATTGCCTTATTGTTGCACTCCATGTTGTTGTTGTTTGGCCTACTGGTTGTGCTTTTGTGGATCATATTGCTGAATTAAGCCTTGTTTTTGCTTTGCTGTCAAAGCATTTTGTAAACTGCTGTTTTTAAAAGTGCTACATAAATAAAGTTTTTTCATCTTTCCTTCTTCTTTCTTAAGACAATGCTGTGTTTTATAGTGCAAACATAGAAATCCATCGGTTGTTTCTAGTCTGTCTGCACACCTCCTACAGTGGGTGTATCATGGATTAAGAATGTCACCAAAAATTGCCTATCTTTTGGTGACATGGGTTAGGGTTAGGTTACAATTATGCATCTTGTTGTTTATGTCACCAGAAGTGGAGTGGAGGTGCTGGAAGTTCTGATGTAAGATTCTACTTTTGCATGAGTCAGTTTGAAAGCTGGGTGTTGCTGTAATTAGTATTCATGTTAGTATTCAGGTTAGGGCTACATACTACAGCGTACCTGGCACATGGAAATGCTTGGGGGCTTGGCTGATGGTGGTGGTGGGTGTGGCACACCTGGGCTCTGGCAGACTGTGACATGGTGAACTCCTCTCACTCCCTGCTGCCAGCCCAGCCAATCACAGGGGGAGAAACCAAAGCATGAGCATCAAGCAGCCCGCAGAACGGCTGAAGACTCACTATGGCTGTGATCAAAATGCCCTACTACTTGTTACATGCTGCTTACTACATGCTATACATACGAAATACTACATGCTATTGTAGCAGAATGCAGTTAACTTTAATACAGTGTGCTAAATGGTCACATGACAATGATGCTTCTCACCATGGAAGCAGTTACCTGAGATGTTTACAAAAGTTTATGTTGTTTGAAAAAGTAAACCTCCTTCAAATAGCTTCATATAAATGTAACTGTTCATATTATGTTCTGGCACTGGTCTCAGTTTAGCCCCAACTGTCGAACTGCAAAAATATGCATTTTCTGCCATATAATGCATGGCCAATTTCATCTACAGTTGCTGTTTATCCAGTACTGTTCAAGGAGTGAACTCCAGCCCCAACTCCTGCAGCAGGTGGAGATAAGTCACTATTGACAATGATGGTGGCCCTGGATAAGATGAAGACGAAGAAGAGGAGGGAAGAGGCGCCCAAAAGAAATCATACTGCATTATGGGATGAAGTATGTCAGGCTGACAGATTGATGTTTGAAATGCCCTACTACTTGTTGTCTGCAACCTGCTGTTTTCAGCAGCAGTATGCTGTGCAGTATGCTACATCAGAACATTTATGCAGCACATGACCAAGATTTTTCTCACCATGCAAACAGCTTTCTGTCAGTTGTTGACCGATGTTTAAGCCAGTTTATGTTGTTTAAAAAAAGGAAAACTGTCAAATGTTTGTCTCACCTTCGCCTCAGCTGCTTATTAGCTTGTTTGAACATGTCAACCTGCAAGAACATGCTATTTTACACTGCAAATAATCATCTGTATGAAAGCATACCACAGTACAGTTTTATGCATCACATATGCAGACACCAATCTCCTCCACAGTGGCTGACTTCATCTACATTTCTTCATTTGTTTCTCCATATTTGTTGTGTTTAAATAGTGAAGAAGAAAAGCGACCGGTCATGATGCATTATGGGATGGAGCAAGTCGAGTAGACAGCCCAGCAACATGCTGCAAAATTTGATCGCAGTAGTAAACATCTTAGTGTTTTTGACAAACTGGAAAATTTCTAAAATTTTCACCTACTACCTACTATTTTTGGCCAGAATTAGTATGCCAGTAGTAAGTAGTCGGCCATTTCGAACACAGCTATTGACAACCTATTGCCAAGTCTGCCCAGATGACTATACATCCAGGTATACAGTATTTGATACACTGCATATTTAAAAATTTTTCACTTACTACATACCACTTGCTACTTTCATCCAGATTCAGTAAGCCAGCAGTATCTAGTTAGCCATTTTGACTACAGTCTATGCCAACATGCACACTAGTAATTCCCCTATTGCTCCTAATTTGACAATATACGGACTTTAAAAGGTCAAACATGTAAGTAATTTTTCCAACTAACACATGCTGATATTACGGTTTTACGAGGATGCTTTGGACAGCTTATTAGGCATTTTGTCTTCCTCTGAATAAGGGGGGAGAACTCAAACATTAGCGTGCATGAAAACATGGTCAGTGACGGGTGATCTGGTAAAGGCTATGTTTCCCAGCGTACTGCCAGTGATGTTGGACAGGACGTGACCCCCTGCTACACTGGCATCTTCTTTCTTAGTTATTAGGGACCTTTTAATGTCAACTTCCCTTCAACTCATTTTCTGTGTGTGATTAGTGCTTGTGTGTGTGTCTCTGCTTGAGTGGGCTCATTACCGGGGAGATAATAATGCAGTGGGGAGCCTCCATGGCGACTGTGCGCAGGAGAATCAGTGTAGGCAGAGCCGGAGGAACGCCTTGTTCTCAGCTCCACACCATCCAAAAGATCCTGCAGAGAGATACAGGAAGGAGTGGGGATGCCTTAGTCTTAAGAGGAATGAGCTTTCATTTCCTAAATGCATCAAATTAGAGACAAATCCTTTCAAAGCACAATTTTAATCACACTCAGCAGCAGTTTTATATCATAAACATGCTGCTCGGAAATCCCTAAACAGACAAACACATAAAGTAAACAAATGTTCTCATTAGATTTGGTGGCTGCAGTGAAAGAGAATTGAGGTTTTTTATTTGCTGTAGATTTGCACTTTCAGTTTTTTAATATACCTACCGTATTTTCCAGATTAAAGGTCCCGGTTTTTTGCATAGTCTGGCGAGGTGAGCAACAAATACATTGGAGCAACTTATATTTTGAATAAATTCGACTGTAGGGTGCTTGTCACACTGACAGTCGCGAGAGGAGACGAGCCGCAGCGCAGCTCAGGCGTGCACCCGCAGCCGCGACCTGTTCTGCAGAGCGACTAATACACGTTTTTTTCTTGTTCATTATGCATTTTTTGGCTCGTGCGACTAACATACCAAAGCGACTTTTAATCAGGAAAATACGGTATTTGCACAAACACAACACTTGCTTTCTTCATATCAATTCATTAGTAAAACGTGATAATCAGCCTACTCCAGGGTGTCTTTCCCGCTCTAAGTTTTAAGCCTAGTTCAGACCAAACATTTGTGATTAGACAAAACTATTTTCTGAAACTGCAGTTGCTGCAGACTCAAATCATCCGTCTCAGTTTGAGTCAAACCAGTGTTTCTGTTCATCAGTGGCTGGTTTTAAATGTGTCATATAAAATGGGTTCTCAGTATTTATGGGCTTTAGGTCACCTGGTACCACAGCATTACCATCAGCTGTTTCCCCGTAACTCCTCTCTTTACAGTCTGTGTCTTCTCTGTTTATTACAAGTGACAACAACTCCAACAACACAACACCTCCTGGAAAAAGCAGTACAAATTCTCAGCACTTCTGATGTTGTTCCTGCTTCAGTAAATACCACAGCTCTAATAAGTGACACACTATCACTGTCACTGTCCACCCTGATATTCTGAGATGCTACAAATGATATGCAATTACAAAAGCCAGCACTTACAACAGTAGTTGTTAGTAGTGTCTCATGGCATTGATCACATCTGGCTGTTTGCAGACCAGAGCTTTGCAAGTAGCCCCAGAGAAGAAACAGAAAAATGTTGCTCTTCTCCCCATTTCGCTAGCCTTCTGGTGATAATACCATATTAATATTTATATGCAGTGCATTATGTCTCATGTTGTCTGGGTTTCAGGGTATTTACCATATACAGTACGTGTCTCTATTTCTCTGGTCTCCATTTGAGCGTAACCATTTCAGTACTGGTTCTATTGGTTATATGTGTAGAATTGTGTGACAAACAAAACTTCTGTTATTTGCTAAGTTGTAACTGAATTTTAGATTAATCAACGTACATACTGTATATTTTCACACGCTAACAAACTACCATCTGCACAAAATACAGTATCATATTGTGTTTCATCTGTGCAATATTATAGCGTTTGAGGCTACTTACTTGGTTATCAAAGGAAATGCACAGATTGCCACTTCAGTAATGGTAAGATACATAAACATGCAAATTCAAACTAGGTAGCATAAAAATTTGAAAACTTACAAAAAATGTCACTTTCATTTTACCTTGTACACACTAAAATTTTCACTTAAACCAAAATATCACCAGACAATGAAGGTGTTTTCCATTCCTCTCAATTTAAATCATCCTAATTCCTCCTAAAGGTGGGTGTTTAAATCACATTTTGCAGATACATTGCACAGCCTAATATTGCATGATTTGATCCCTTGGGCAGCCTTACTAATTTTAGTACTATTTCCAAGTAGTCCTTATTTTAAACTACACTAAAAATTGTGCAAATACTGTATTTAGGTTTTAAGTAAAACAGTGAATAAAGCCCTCAAGCCTTCTCAAGCGTTACAAAAACCCAGCGCTTTATTACCATATAATTTCAAAACAATACCAAGCACTGATTCTCTCTCATGTTATCTCTGTAAAGTTACCTGTTTTCATGTTGCACCTTTCATATAACGGTGTCAAAGCAGCTCAGTCTCTTCGTAGTGAAAACCTACCATTATCATTTGAACCTATGCTCATTTCCCTATTATGTTACTGCACCAAACATAATATTCTTAAATTTATTTGACCCTCATTACTGGATTCTTTGACCATGAAAACCTACCATTAGCATTTGGAATCACATACATATTATTACTAGTTCAATAGTTATTCACCAAAAATACTGTATTTTTCAGACCATAAGGTGCACTTAAAATCCTTTAATATGATCAAAAATCGACAGTGCGCCTTATAATCCGGTGCCTTATGTATGGATTAATTCTGCTTACTGACCTCGAACCAAGCTGCAGTGCTTGATGGATTGAGTGTTACGGCCACCGTAGTCAGGAGCCTCGCGGAGTAATACTGGTACGTACCAGTACAGCAAAAATCAAAGCGAGATGGCCACAGTTGGACGACAAAATTGAAAAGTGGGTTATTGAACAGAGAACCGCAGGTAGAAGCGTCTCTACTGTCTCTATTCGACTCAAAACAACAGCGGTAGCACGCGACATGCAGATCAACGCCTTTCGAGGAGGTCCTTCTTGGTGCTTCCGTTTTGTTTCATTTAATGCGCCTTATAATCCGGTGCGCCTTATGGTCCGAAAAATACACCCAACATTTCCATAATGGTGGTTTTGTACTCGATCTAACTCTGTAAATGAATTACTATATCCAGAATATTGCTCATATCTGGATCAAACCGATAGAATCTATTGTGTTGTTTTCCTATGTTTTTTGTAGCGTTACATGGACAAATGTTGAATTTGGTCCTATCTCACAATGGTGAAGAATCCTATAAAAATCTTCTGGATCCAGATGATGATCCACATCACTCCCAGAGTCTCATCAATTGGTCCTTGTTTCATTTCTGAGCTATTTTGATAATTTAATCCAAACTTGTTCATAACACTTAACGAGTTATGCTGTGAACAAACAAACAGACAAACTAACACTGACAAAAACACAACCTCTTTGGTGGAGATAACAATATGTATGTTTTAAAGTAGTACTTACATTGGGGTATGAAGACAAGGATCCCAGTGACTGGATAAAAAGAGTGAAGATGATGCTGTGTCATTATTATGATGTATGGATGAAACATCTGTTACTCATAACACGTCACTGTAAATGAAGGTTGACTTTCTGGGATGTAAACTGTCACTGAAATTTAAGCAATAACAACTTTTACCTCTTTCTAGTTGTTGACAGTGTGTTTGTGTACCTACCTGTCCACAGCTATATCTCTCCAGAGCGTCGTCTGAGAGGTGTGTGTGGTCGGCCTGATAAGGGATGATGTCAGGTCGCTGGATGTCGTATATGGCTTTGACCCTGGGCAGAGCCGCCAGCTGTTTATAGTCTAAAACATCTCCATCAGCCTTCGACTGTGAAGGAAAAGCAAGGGAATGGAGCGATGTAGAGTCAGTTAGGAGGAACAGAATGATAAATACACATCTGGACATAAAAATATAGAAGTAAAGACAGAGATTCCTCAAGTCTAGTAAGCAAGTTCAAATTAAGATCTAAGCAAGGTCATTCATTTGGTCTCTCATACCTTTATCAGATACTGCATTAAAATATCTACAATATTACCTAGCATTTAATATAACAACAATTTAGTAAATGTGAAAGTATAAAAAATGTAAAAGTATCTTAAGTTCGAATGACAAACATGACTTTAGATTGTTAAGAATTCATGGCTCTTGATTACTTTGTTTTGCAATTTTCCTGTGTATTTTGTTGATTTTTTTCTAATTTCTTTTGTTCTTTTGGTGGATTCTTTTGTTGCTTCTGTTAATTAATTAACACAATTTTGATAATTTTGCCATTATTTTGTCCCTTTTGCTGTCACTATATTACAGTAAATCAAAATGGAACAACACATAAATTTACAGATATTATGGCAATTGATGTTGAATTATTTAAGTCTTTTATTTATTTAAGTGATGACAGACAGACACTGACACAAACAGACATTCTGAGTCTGGTCAGAGGCTGATACACAGACAGGATGAGCTTTCAGGGAGTCGGTGCTTTTCCGTCTCTGTCAGACAGCTGTGGCAGCGGCGGCTGAGGGCGCCGCCGTAAAGTGTCAGTGGTTACCATGGCGACCACAGTTTACTCACGCAGATGAGCCGGTGAGGGGAGCCGAGGAGAGGAGACGAGCCTGGGGGAGAAATGGATGCCGTCTCAGACGTACGTCTCAGCTGGAAGGACGATATAAGCAGAGACACATACATTAAATATGAGAGAGATTAGACCTGAGAGCAAAGGTCGGCAAAGTCAGTTTATGTAAGAGAGGAAAACAGTTTTTAGAGCGAGTATGTAGAATGTTCCTAATTTCTATTTTAGATCAATTTTTAAATATGTATTTATTGTTTTAACAATAACAAGTAAAGGGACTGACCATAAAAATGACACATTTGACTCACTTTGTTTTGAATGGAGACTGTACAATGTGCAATGTACTAAAATGAAAAGTGAAAAACAAAGGAAGCCATTCCACAATTTTCATATAGAGTAAAATCTCTCGTTTTAATCCCATAATTTAATTAAGTTTGTAAATCACCAGCCGTGTTTGTCTTCAAAAGTAAAATCATTTTGCATTCTGTAATGGTGCACTCTGATACATAAAATAAATATGAATACTTCATCTAGTGAATACTAAGGCCCTTTAAAAAAAAAAAAGTAAATATAACTTTTAGAAGGGTTTTATCAAACTTTGTTTTAGTTTAACAGCTCCAGCAGTGCAAGCTGTATAAGTAAGAAAGTATCAAAAGTATTAAAAAAGTAAATGTGATGAAGCGTGAGCACAGTCAAAGTGTAGCCCTTATGTGTTTTTGAAACTGAAAAATCTATGAGGCTTTTGAAAAGGCTCCAGTGAAATAATGTTAAAAAGTCAATTGAAAAGTCCCGCATAAAAGATCTCATTTTATCTATATTTAAAAACCGTCATATCAGCACAGAATGAAAAGCTTTTATCCGAGGGACTGAGACAGTTAAGTTTTGTCAGACTGCATTCAAACTAAAATCCATGAACAATGCAGAAAAAAAAAACTTGGATAAAGACATAAAAGAGAAACACAAAGAGGACAGAAAGAGAGTGAGGGGGCAGGGGGTTGTGGGTATTTTGAGTATCACTCACCCTCAGTTTTCTTTCCAGCCGTGCTGCTTCTTTGCACATGGGGTGCCAAACCTCTGAACCTGAAACACACACAAAGAGCTAAGTTTACTCACAGTGTGGGCAGCGACTCAGTGCAGATTTATGAGAGGGTGTAAAGCTTTTCTGAAAAGCATCAGCATCAGTCAACAACATGAACAGACACTGGAAGCAGGATGTGAGGAGGCCGTTTGTCTGGTCTGAGGACAGACGATGTAACTCCTCATTGTCTCCTGTCACTGAGGACACAAGACAAACACTTCAGACAGAACCACTTGAACACACTGCTGAACCAGTGGCCATCAAGTTCGCCCCAAATGTTATTCAGGCCAGAATAACTAGCTTGTTCAATTGCCCATGATTGCAATGTATCTGCTGAAAAAAGTGGGCAGTAAATAGCAGAATGTTTGAAAAGTTAACAGGATGGAGGACTTATTAATTCTATAAACAGAACAATGTGCATTAAAGCTTACTTTACCCACCATGAAGTAGAAAAAGGAAAGTCTGTCCTGAGCTACTTAAGGAAATAGCAATACACAGATACAGTATTAGCCCAACATTGGTAAAATCCTATTTAACCCACTGAGATTCAAACATCTTTTACAGGGGCACCCTAACCAAGTTGAGCAGCAGTACAGTAAAACAATACACTGCCTGCCCCCCAAAAAAGTCGCCACCACAAAAAAAAAGGTCACACACTCTAATACAGTATTTCGTTGGACCAGCTTTAGCTTTGATTACAGCACACATTCGCTGTGGCATTGTTTCAATAAGCTTCTGCAATGTCACAAGATTTATTTCC
>JAQQAE010013451.1:0-12750 GCA_029823295.1 Pseudamia nigra | reverse complement strand
CCTGGTGTTGGGATCGAACCCAGGACCTTCTAGCTGTGAGGCACAAGTGCTACCCACTGCACCACCGTGTCGCCCTTAATCCCACTATGAATATTAAAATATGCTGAACCATTTGTCCTGTATCATAGCTACATGCATGATGTTTGCAGTAAATACAAAAAAAAAAACAACTTGTGAAAATCAGTTTAATATTAAGGCTTACGATGGATTAAATGTGCTGCCAAACAGCGCTGAGTGGAGCGGGTGACCGGCCGCATTTCTTACGGCACAGCAACCAATGTGGTGTCTACAGTATCGTTATAATGTCTATGCCTTTAACCCTTTAACTGGCATTGTGACCAAGCGGTTGACCTTTTTGTTTGATCAAATTGATCCTGTAAAACCCTCAGTGAAACCCACTTTTGGCCGTTTGTCCTCTTCCCCTCAGTTAATGAAATACATATTGATTATTCATATTTGAAAATTTTGAAAAAGGTGAAAATTGATTAGCATAAATCTACAGACAATGAAATAAAATGGACTTTAATTTTAAATAAAAAAAAAATCATACGTTTTAGGCCCTCTAATGAAACTATTTCAAACATATTAAACAAGTTTGAAAACACACGTCTGTGACCCTGTGAGTGTTAGATCTTGTGTAAATATGAAAGTCAACCATGAATTAATGTCCATAACATACATGAGTAAAACTCAAAAGTTGTTGATGTGAAGCCAGTAACACAATTTTACCATGGATTTTTTTTGAAGGGTTAAAACAGTGGTCAGAGTTGAAACCACAGATTTCGATGGTGCAGGATGGAGACAGCAGGTGCTTCACCCACTGGAGGGCAGTGTGAGTGATGCAGAGGCTGGGTGGTCCATGAAGGGGAGAGACACCTTGTCCAGAACAGCAGATGGACTCAGTGGAGCGTGTCAGATAGTTGTGACAGCTACTGTACCTGCCCTTCCTTAAGGACTGTCACCATGTGTAATCAAACTATTACTCAAATATGTGTGTGCACTGTGGTGTGTGTCTATGAATGAACATCTCAAAAGAGCTGAACTGACATTAGCCTATAGCTGAGTAATTATCTACTCACATTTTTAATTGCAGTCACAACAAATTAATGATGTACTGACAAATGTTTTTCAAACTCACTCAAGTCTTGAAAAGAAAAAAAAAAGATGGTGGTTTCCAAACTTTTCGTACAGTATGTGATGCCCCCTGTAGGATTGAGCCACAAAATAATCTAAACTACATGGCATGGTGTTTTTATATGTTCTAGTTTGTAAATGCAAGATTGTAACATGTATAAAAATGACAAACCATATGTGAAAAATGATCAGAAAATGAACAAAAAATGTTGCAAAATAATAAGCAAAATGAATCAAATTTTAAAAAATGAACAAATACTAACAAAATAATTAACAAAATGTACAAAAGTGAGCATATGGATAAACTAAATGAATTAAAATGTACAAAATAACCCATAAAATGAGCCAAACAGGCTCCTTCACTGTCCATTTTTAAAACTGATCTTAAACCCACTTTTACTCCTTGGCTTTCGATCCAGCATGAGATGTTGATTTTATCTGCTCTTACTGCTTTTATTTGTATGGGTTTTATATTATTGTTTATTGTTTTTTTTTTACTATGTGACCCTTGTTTTATTGTTTCATTTGTAGTTTTAGTTGTATTTTATTGTTGTCTTTTTTTATTGTATTATTGCTTGCTTTATGTGTTACATTTTATTTGTCCCCTGATGTACAGCACTTTCTTTCAGCTGTGGTTATTTTTAAAGTGCTTTATAAATAAAGTTGGTTGATCAATTAATTGAAATTTACCAAACAAAATAATGAACAAAATGAACAAAACTAATGGAAAAAATGAACAAAATGAACAAAAATTTACAAAATATTAACAAAATATGAACAAAATGAATAAAATAATCAACAAAATGACAAAAAATTTACAAAATGCTGAACACAATGAACAAAATAGTAAAAAAGTAAAGAGAATAAAGTAATCCAAAAAAGATCAAAGAGTAAATAAAATATTCAACAATCACCAAAAATAGCAAAAATAATTATTAAGAAGAAAGATGAAAAAATGATCAACAAAATGAGCAAGAATGAGCAAAATAACGAACATAATGAATTTAAAATGTACAAAATAATAAATAAAATGGACTAAAAATGAATAACAAAAAGGACAAAAATGAACAGAAATCCAACAAAATCAACAAGAAATGTACACAATAAATACACGGAATTAAAGGAAAAGAAAAAAACCACAATTATCAACAAAATGGACAAAAAAATCAACAACAATGAACAGAACATTTAAAAAATGAACACAATAAATACTGCAAAATAATAAACAATAAATAACCATAAAATATGAAACCATGAAAGGAACAAAATAATTACGAAAATGCACAATTAATTGATAAAATGAACATAAATAGTAAATAGTCAACTCACTTTAGATCCTGACACAAGGGGAAAGCACAGCATAATCTCTCCTCCAGGGGAAAAAAAAAAAAAAACTTTTTAAATGTTTGTGTTAAAATAGATCCCGGTTACATTTTATTTTATTTCAATCACCGTGGAAATATCCTTTTGATACACCAGACTAAAACATATTAGTTTGTTGAAATGGTGCAGTAATAAAAGTCTGTGTCCCTGTGAGAATCCTACAGCTTCAAAATGACAAAATCCTGCGGGTTTCACATCATGTTTACAACTTCAGAGCAGCTTCAGGTGAAAAGTGGAAAAGGTTAAATGATATAATTTATGGAGGAATAGTTAATGGGCTGCGAATGGGAACACCAGAAGAAACAAGGGAATCTCCACAGCCTGACTGTCGACAAGATGGAGAGCCTAAAGGCCGGAGCTGCTCATTAATTTGCAGCGGAGCGTGCGCTCGGATGCTGCGCCTCCGCTCACCGCTGCCTCCACTGCGCAGCCGCAGTTCCTCCAGGACGCAGAGGAGAAGACAAGATAGTAAAAATGGCCCTCGATAATTTAATTTTTGCCCAGTGCATCCTTTATTTTTTAGCTTTCGTGTTCGGTTTTATCGCCGTGGTGCCTCTGTCTGAGAACACGGAGGATTTCGGGGGGAAATGCCTGCTGTTCGCGCGGGGTATGTGGCAAAATGAGAACATCACTGTGTCGAAGCAGCGGTTCATCGTGGAGGAGTGGGGACCCGAGTCCTCCTGCAGCTTCGTCACTTTTGTCGGGATAGCGTCCCTCATCCTGTCCGCAGTGCAGGCCTGGAGGCTGCTCTTCTTTCTGTGCAAAGGACACGATGAGTGAGTGACTGATGACAAGAAAAGCCAAATGAGACAGACAGGCTTTAGTCAGGTTAACAGCTCAATGAATGCACTGCTTTTCTTCACGCCCTCGTCTGCGTTATTCTGACAGGTTCATAAAATG
The DNA here is from genome assembly GCA_029823295.1 of Pseudamia nigra. Classification (NCBI taxonomy): domain Eukaryota; kingdom Metazoa; phylum Chordata; class Actinopteri; order Kurtiformes; family Apogonidae; genus Pseudamia; species Pseudamia nigra. The sequence continues at coordinate 9,333 of JAQQAE010013451.1, read as the reverse complement.
GATAGGGATGTAATAAAATAATACTGTAATTCACCATAGTAGGCTTTAAAACGACTAGTCATAGTGGTCCTTCATTGTAAAGATGGAGACTAAATGCCATTCTGTAGCCTTTGAATGATTAGGATAATAGGCTACTACAGTAATTTTTAATATCAGTATTTATACATGTCTTAATTACACTCCTCATTCAATGCAAATTTAACCCTGTCAGTTTTCCAGCTAGCTTCCATTTATGTCATCATTACTCTTCTCTCCTTCATTTGTGGTAGTAGATATTACATGTTAGGTATTTGGTTGTGTCTGCCTGCAGCTCCATCTTCAATGCATTCCTCAACCTGCTGATCAGCTCCCTGGTCGTCTTCACAGTCTTCCTTTCCAGCACCATCGTCAGTGTGGGATTTAACCTGTGGTGCGATGCCATCACAGAGGGTGGGACGATGCCCAGCAGGTATCACTGCAACACATTGCTTTTCTTTTCCAGAGGATATCATCACCAAGTGTGCTGTTTCTCCTAAATGCCTTTTTTGTGTGTCATGTTTCAGCTGTGAGGATCTGCAGGACACTGATCTAGAACTTGGCCTGGATAACTCTGCTTTTTATGATCAGTTTGCAATAGCTCAGGTAAGAAGGAGATGGGTAGCTTAATGGTGTGTTCCAGTGGAAGTAAGAGGTCAGAACAGGGAGTGACATCTATTCTAATTCGATTGTGTGCCAGCTGAGAAGTATGAAAAACAGATGCTCACTGGAAAGCCTGCAGTAAAATTCACTCAGGGTATTTTGTACATAAAGATAGCGTATGTCCAGGGCCAAAAAGGAAACAGAACAGGATTTAAGAAACATGTGAAATAAAACAGAAGTGTAAGTTTCAATTCAATTCATTTTTTTTGTATAGCGCCATCTCATAAACCATTATCTCTTTATATACGTATATTATTGCTCTGATTTTCTGAATTGGTAAATCTGACTTCAGGTGAATGTTCTGAAATTTCTAACTAGGAACTTGGAAACTCCATCTTCTGAGTAGAGTACAACTGGAATGCAAAATCATCATCCAGCTGAAAATGCTGGTTATAAATGCACTGATTTCCTTCTTGTACAGTTTGGTCTGTGGGCTGCCTGGCTCACCTGGCTCGGTGTTGCGGTCATGGCCTTCCTGAAGGTCTACCATAACTACAGACAAGAGGACCTGCTGGACAGCCTGATCCACGAGAAGGACCTGCTGCTGGGCCGCTCCTCTCGCCGCAATTCTGACCTCAAAACTGGCCTGATTTAGACACTAGAGAATGCACAAACACATCCTCAACCATCCAGTCTGATCACCTGCCATGAGAAAAACCAATGTTTGCCTCTGTAGACAATCAAAATCAATTGGCTTTTGCTCCCATTGACCATGGATTGAGTCACACTGAAGGTCTTAGCTTTGTTTGCTCATAGGGGGTAATTAATTTTCACTCAAAAAAAATCAACCAGTGGTTCTTTACTTAGTCTATTGTCCACTGTGGGTACTTACAGCTTTGTGAATGCATAACAGTTGATATACAATCCTCTTGAAGACACACAACCATACCTAAGCTTTGATAGTATTACGGTACAGTTATTTAATGGAAATGTATACCCATATATACTCAGCTCATAAGTTAGATTTTCTTTTTAGCACTGGCTTGGACAGATAGGCTGATGGATCACATTGTCTTTGTGAAACCTCTGCATGGACCTAATGCATGACAAAAAGGGTGGGTTTTTTTTTTAGCTGTATACGGATGTTTCTTTGTTTTCTAAGCCAATAAATGTGTTATTGAGGTAGGTGTTTTCTTCAGGTAGGATGTGCACAGCGTCGTGGTGAAGTGAGAACTCTGCATGCTGCAGCAAAGTAAACTGACGTATGCTTTTGCAATGTATTCACACTTTTATCCATATTTACAAAAGGTGTTTTATAAAAATGACAAATTGTGATTTTGAAGAAAAAAAAAAAACATGTATTAGGCAGCACATCCAAAATGCTTTTAGCAACCTGTGTGAGATAAAAACAAGTCCTGTATTGTGCCATATAGTAACTCAGGCTTGTCCTTCTCACTTTATAGGCTACAAGCCAATATACAGTATTCTATAACTGTGAACAGACGCGCACAAGTACCTGCATGCATCTCTCTCTCTTGTTGATTATACATCACACCATTATGTGTTGCCAGATTTTACAAGAGGAAAACAACTCACCCGCTGGACTTTGATAGGCAATGACAGTTTTATTCAAAACAATTGAAATCATAAAAGGGTAAGAACTAAGAAAACCTTCCATAAAGGCACTTCTTTCAAAGTGACCGTAAATGTTTGCACAGCTGTGAAATGCAGTTATTACGTTAAATGTTCATATAAAGGAATGAGTTCACTAGGTATCTTTTATTGCTAATGACAATTTTGTTTGACAGTACAGCATCAAGAGTATCTCTTTCTTCTACGTCAGCCTCATATTGCTGTGACATTCAAATGTGAGACCTCCAGAATCCAACGTTTCTATTGATTTCCCTGAAACATGTTATATAAAGGAAGTTTGACTGGAAACTGTGGTTGTGTTATTGCTCATAATAAGAGGTCTGTGGGATGTGCATCACTCTGCCCTGTTGATCCTATATCCATTTATGCAGTGGTTTGGCTATTTAACATTTATTTGCTTCATTTGATAAAGGGAGTCATTCTCATGCCACATGCTATCTGCTTCTCTTAAATTTCTTTTTGGCCTTGTAGCAATAGCAATGAACTTGATGTAACGACTACACACTTTTTAAGGGTTCTGTTAGTCCAGATAATGGTTTCTAAAACTGAATGAGGGTCTGACATCACGATTAAAACCTGAATATTATTGTATAGATAACAAAAAAGTTAAAAAATTTAAATTGAGTTAAAAGTTGGAGACTTGTGTGGATGCAGATATGCTGTATAGACGACATTTAGGTCAGATGGTATATTGTGGGATGCTAGCAGCAAAGAGGAACACTGTCATAAGCATTAGCATTCATTCAGATTGAGTATATTCTCTTTAACAATAGATAAAAAGAGGATTTGAACTGGTACCGTTCTGCAGATTGCTTTTTCAGTGGGACTAGTTAGCATCTCAAGACTGTCAGCCTCACAGAAGACCAGACATGTTAAAGTCTGTGAAGAAAGACATGTTTTTCATCAGTTAGTCACTCAACACGATCCTGTCAAGTGACACCCTGCAGTGTTTCTCTCTCTAAACAATAACACATTTGTGCTTCCATCCTCTGGCTCAAATGCGTGCGAGTCAGTCAAAGCTGTTTCCAAACATCTCTACATTCATTCATGTGCAATTACAAGGCTGAATAGTGTGATAGTCCTTATTATATTGAGCCATAAATACACATTCAGTTCTATGTAATATCTGATATACAGACACCATGTACTGTAGCAAAATAAATACAGTAGTTGCATTCCATGGAAACACATACCCACATAACAGACTTAAAAGTGAAAAATCAAATGTTGACGTGATTATGTGAGTATTATCTGTGAACATTGCAAGTGTGCAAAATGTCAAGACGACTTAACTAAGGAGTGGCGTGTCCACACCCTTAGTACATATATACAAACATACATACAGACATGGGAGCTACATATTTCTGGGATTACACATGTTTCTCTTTATCACTGCAAGTGTGGTTCGTTCCCACAGACAGTGTACAGAGCCTCGTCATATGGCTGAGGTGTTTGTAGGCCTTGGGCACCTTCAAAGATTGGACAAGAAAAATAATAATAAAATAAAGGAGGCTCCATATCTCCACCTGTGGTTGGTCTCAGTCATTGCATGGTCAGCCATATCCAACAGCCCCACAGCAGCTGTTTCATATGCAGCAGGTAGACGGCCAGAGCGGCCTCCAGCTCCTCGCACACTCGCTGTGGGCGCCGGCGGTCTGTGCAGTACATGGCCACTCCCAGTAATGACATCAGCAGGAAGAGGCAAGTGAAGAGGGCGAGGTGGGGGCGGGAAGGTGTCGTCTCATATGCTGCGCAAGAGACACAAGAGTTTGTCATGATTTTGTTTTGCAAATGAGCACTTGAAACTGCTGTGGAACATGCACACATCTTTCCACAAGATGTGGAGGATTTCATGTGACTAAGTGTAGCTGAAATTGGTCACACAAACTCTGCTTCAGATAGTGAAAGGATGGGTTAATTTGATTAAGCATGGCAGGCAGCAAATGTAAAGCAATTACATCAATCAAAATCTGTTTTCTTTGTGTTTTTCCACACATAATACAAATCCAGTAAGGTCTATCTTAATAAAAAGTGCAGTGTGTTGTCATCACTTGCTCATGCACATTAAAGGAGTGATTCGAAGCACTTTCAGATAAACTTACCACCTACACAGTCACAGTAAGGAATGTCTGTAAAGCCGACAGAAAAGAGGCCAGTAAGTCACCACCTTTGTGATGCATAGCAGCTGCAACCGGTTGCTGTGCCCTCATACACTCGACTATCTCTCCCAAACAGACTCCATGGTGCCTCATTTGCATGCATAATTAATTTTGAAGGGTAAATCACTTGCTGCTGTTTGGACATCTCTCGGCATTATGTTATTTTAACAGTTTCCCAATAGGGCAATTGTTTACATAGGACTCTCTGATTGTTTTAATGCATTCTCTATGGTGCCAGTTAAAGGCATACAACATACTGTACATGTTATAAATGTTCTAAGCCCCTGTATAAGCCTGTCATAGCACAAATACTAACATTAACGGACAATCTAAATCAATGATCTCCAGACTTCTCAAATCAAGACCCAAGTATCTATTTGAGGCTCGAATTTAAATAATTACAATCTAAAGTACCATAACATCCCTCCTTTAACTGGAGTAACTCTACATATTATAGAATTTTTATGCATTTTCCTATTTAAAAATTATAGATAATACAAGACTAAATGAAAAAAAACTGAAGACAGTGAAAAAAGTAACCAAATATAGGCACAACATAACAAAATAATGAAAGAAACAACAAAGAAGTATGCAAAATAATAAAATAAGTTACAACATCAACCAAAGTATAAAAGTGAAGAGAATGAGCGAACATAAAAAATACCTGAACAAAATAATCAACACAATGACCAAAAACAGAACAAAAATGAAGCATATAGTAATAAAATGCACAAAACAGAACACAGTAACCAACAAAATGAACAAAAATATATCAACTAATTTTAAAAAATGACAAAAATGAATAGAACAATTAAAAAACAAACAAAATCATTAACAATAATGAACAAAAATGAACAAAAATATCAATAAAATTGCTAAAACAACAAAATAACTAACAACAAAAATACACTAAATAATTACTAATATTGATAAATGTACAGGATAATCAGTAAGATAAACAAAACAATGAAAGAAAATGAACAAAGATAGCCAAATGGTCAACAAAATGAATAAACAACACCAAAACAATCAACTAAGTGAACACAAACAGAAAATCATCAAAACAACCACAATAGTCAAGGAAACTAACAAAAATTAACAACACTGTCATGAAACTTGATAAAAGCAGAACAAAATAATTTACAAAATGAACAAAAACACAAAATGAATAAAAACAGAAATGAACAAATGAATAATAAATATATAAAATTAAAACAAGAACAATCAAAATGAACAAAGTAATAAACAAAATACCAAAAATAAACAAAATAGGCTTCAGAATGGACAAAGCACAAAAAAAAATCAACAAGATGAATAAAAATATAAAACTGAACAACATAATCATCAAAATATTGGACATGAGTGAACCAAATAGTCATCAAAATGAACCAAACAGAACAGAATAATTAACAAACAAAACAAATAATCAACAAAATGAAAAATATAGAAATAATAAAAAAAAATGGGCAAAAGAAGAAGAAACTAAAAAAACCTACATACAGTATGAAGTCTTGTAGGAGCGTTAAAGCACCAGAGGGCAGGATGTCATCTTTACTTGTATAAACCGAGCATAAACACTCAGTGTTTTCAATGTAAACCTGTTGACTTGCAGGGTTTTCTTACCATGTACTGTGGTCTCTGGCTCCCTGAATCGAACCCTCCGCTCACTTTTCCGTCTGTGGATGGGTTCTGTGTCGGACCTGTAGCTGGGACTTGGCCTTTTTAGAATGGAAGTGGGGACTTTGCCATAGGTTACCTGGATAAATAATTCACAGCTGAGTTCATAGCAAGATCCTTAGGAGTTTGCAGCACATAGGCTTAAGTCTGCTCCTAAGCCAAAGACGCTCACCTTAGGTTTAGGCGAGTCCTCCTGTTGTTGGTGGTGGTGATGGGTGTCCTTTCTGTGGCGGACCTCTGAGTGTTTGTCCCGGTGGGAATGTGGAAGACAGTTAACGGTGTCTCTGATGGACTCTGCTGCAGCAAACCGTTTAGACAGCGCTGACACACACTGGCCCAGAGAGTCTAGAGAGAGAACCATGACAAAACATAAGGAGTATCTCTCTCAGCACAGCTCTGCAGTCTGAGTCTGCTGTGAAGAGAGGCAGTAACAGGAAGTTTAACAAAGCTGCAGATGTAAATATGCAAATGTGTGACAGATGTGAGTTTCGAGACTGTCATTTACAAGAGAGGTGGAGCTTCATAGGCTCATTACAAATGCTGGTACAGACAAAAATCTGTGTGGCATAGAGAGAGAAAGACTGTAGTACATGATTTTTTATCAAATTTGTTCTCATCACAGTCTGTAGACAATAGGTGAAAGGGTCATTCTACGCAACGAGTGCCATTTGAGTCCACAACATTTGATGACATTTGTAAGGCATAAAAATGTGTCGAATTGTATTTTCCAAGTTAAAAGCTGTTAATATAATGTTCTTAAATCACATAATATATGTGACAATGCTATTCTAAAAGAATCATTTTTGTTTAGTACTACTTGGCCATTTTTGCCCTGTCCACACTGCCCATCATGGAATTTGTGTGTAACATTTTTTAAGGATTAAATGCATGTCCCTGATATCGTAAACTATATTTATTCAAAACAAAAATATTTTTAGTAAAAAAGTTATGATTTGTGTGTCCCTCAGTTTGACTTACCACAATGATCTTTGTTCCTGGATTGCACATTGCATGCCTTTGGCGTGTCAACACTGCCGCCATTTTGAAGAGTGCAAGTTTCATCTGCAAGCATGACATCCAGTAGCACCAGACAGGAACAATTTCAGTCAAAAGGCATCCAGTGATGTGCTTTTGGCTGCTATAACTACGCCAATGAATATTTCAGAAAGAAGGGCATCTCCTTTTACAAATAAGAAGTTATTTTCATGTTTAGATGATATATAGCATAGTATTTACCAATCGGCGATTGCGCTTCATCACTTTCATCACTGACCTTCAGTGAATGTTTGTATTTTCATTATTTATTAATAATTTCAGTGCACAATTTGTAAGTGTCAGTGCATACAGGGTGTGACAGCTGTCCTTTTTCTCTCAAATAACACCATTGGACATAATTCATTACTAATAGTACATTATGATTTCAGTTATATATGATTATTAAATTGATGAAGTGCTGATGTAACAACCGTATAACCTGTAGCTGTAATATCAGCTACAGATGATAGTTATAGCAAATTTTTGTGATCTTATTTGCAGATTATCCAATAGGAATAAACTGCCTGACTTGTACCAATTATTACTACCATGTTATAGCCTATTATAGAACTAAAACTAACATATTTTAATAGTAGGCTAGTATTTTATTTCAATGGCCCTCAAGACAATAGGAACAACTGTAACACTAGATATCAGAAACTAGTCAACCAATTCCAAGCACTTTCACCACTGAGAAAGTTCAACCCAAATCTAAACACTATGAAGTAAGTCACTATAGGCAGAAACTTAAAGAGAACATTAATCTCATTTCAGCCTAAAGTTCAATGACTCCTTGACCATTGACCTAAAGCTACTCAAGCTGCTCAGTAATCAACTCATTGTCCAATAACACATACAGGGTGTACACTATGGAGACTAGCTAGATCAGTCAAAATGGTGGCTAAATCATAAACATTCTTTATTTATCACAGTAAAAATAGAAATTTCCACTTTTGTTTAGACTGTTATATTGTTTTATATGTTAACAGGGTCCGTCAAGCTTCACCGTGCCACTTCATCACTCAAAATAGATCAGGATTTTTTTTTTTTTTAATAAAACCCTCCCCCACTATTAATGCAAAGAAAATTCTATTCCAAATTGAATTAATCTAAGTTAGCTAACCACACAGTGAACTGGAAGCCTTTTTAGGTTAACATTTACCACATTGTCACATACCACCCCGTCACGTTTTTGGTTGAAAAACAGGTAATATTAGTGTTTTATGCCTGAAGTGTGAAAATATGTTTTCTTGGAGGTTAAACATATCTTCATATTGTGAAGTTCTTAAAATAAAAGTTTGCTCTTTGTGAAAATTTTGAAAATTGCAACGTGGAAATGGCACCTGTTTCACAGAATAACCCAAAAACAACCAGGCAGTTATTTCACCTTAGTCCTCAACCAAAAAGACATATCAGTAGGTGATAATCAGTTTCCTACTCATTCCATATGTAGTACCCATCTCCTCCGAACACCTTATTCTCATACTAGTCAATCTTAGTTTAGCATAAGAGCTGTTTTTGGACAAAAAAAGTATCTAGAGCTGCACATACTGTAATATTCAAATCCTTTCACGTGACATGATACATGTTGCATGTTGGCAACCTGTCAACACCAATGTGTTATTATTTCATTCTTTTTTCTTCCATTATGTTCATTTTCCTCCATTTTGCTTATTAATTTGTTCATTTAGTTGATTTTTAAAAAATATTTTATTGTTGTCCTTGATTATTTTGTTGGTTTGTTGTTCAATGCATAGACTTTAATGTACATTTTTGCTCCACTCGTGTTCATGTTGCAGATTGTTTGGTTATTTTTTGGTCATCTCTGCTCATTAAAAAAAAATCATTTTTTGAATTTTGGGTCATTTTCCAGATTATTTTTATAGATTTCATATATTTTTCTCATTACTTTTTGTTTCTTTGTGTTAATTTTGTTGTTTATATTTATTTACTTGTCCATTTTGTTCATTTTGTTGTTTTTTGTTTGATTGTTTTTGTTTAATGGGAAACATAAAAATAATTGCTTTTTTGGTTCATGTTTGATCATATAAGTCATTAAACTGTTTAATCTTTATTTTCTTGATGGTTTTGTTCATTTTGTTGGTTATTTAAGTCTTAATTTTTGTTCAAAGTGGAGTAAATTTTGTTTATTTTCTTGCTAAATTTGGCTCTTGTAGTGATTATTTTGTTC
>JAQQAE010013450.1:0-12751 GCA_029823295.1 Pseudamia nigra | reverse complement strand
TCCCAGCTGACTTGAGTGCAGGCAGGGTACACCCTGGATGAGTCGCCACTTTTGCAAAAATGTTTTTATTATTTTAATGTAGTATTAATAATAATAATAATAATAATAATAATAATAATAATAATAATAATAATAATAATGAATACTTTGGGGGAATATTTTGCTCATTATTTTGTTACATTTTTGTTTATTCACTGACAATTTTTTTTATTTTCATTAAGTTTTTAGTCATTTTTTGTAAATCTTTAAGTTTCCTTCTCATTTTGTGCATACTGTGGATTATTTTGTTCAGTTTTGTACTAATCATGTTTATCGTTTTTGCTCATTTGTTCATTTTATTGACTTCGGTCATTTACTTGATTACAATTACTTTTGTGGATTTTTTGTTTCTTTTTTTGTTATTGATTTAGTGCTTACTTTGTTCATTGTGACTAATTTTTGAATATGCTACTTCCATCACTGGATAAAGCCACCGGAGTCACCATGAAGGGGCTAGAGGGCCACACGTGGTCCTGTAGCCTCAGGTTGCAGACCCCTGACCATGGGGTAACATTGGACACATCAGTGAGCTTGTTTACAAATCAAATAACTGGGAGTAATCACATACTTGTAAAAATCAGATCTGATGCATCTCCATGCATTTCAGAAATGCAATAACTGAAAAACCCTGGTTTACATGTTTCAGTCCATTATTGATTTCTTTACGTACGTAGGTATTGGCGTAAACCTCAAACATCCAGTCTTGTCTTGCTGAACATGCACCTCCAGTCTTAGCGTTAGCTGCCCTAATATGGGAGCTAATAGTCCTGCAAAGTACACACTGCTGCGGCCCTTCATTTGTACTCCATGAGGAGAAAACCATGGTTGGGTTTCCTACGGCAGCATCTGCCCGAGGTCTTGGGTGTGATACTGTAGGTCTTCCTCCACTCCTTCCTAAAAACCGTCACTTCTGTTTTCTAAGATCATGCATGAGGACATGGGAGTATTGGGGAGAAATCTAGGCGTTTTAAGCAGTTAAAGTGTTTCACATTACACTGTTTACGTGATCATTTGAATAATCCGATAACTCCAGAAATCAGACAGTGACTGGATTTTTAGTGTGCATGTGCACTGGCTCATCGAGCCATCAAAGACTGTCTGTCATCTGCAACCTGAAAGGGCTCTACGTCGCCATCTCCTCCTGTCGATGAGCCCATCTATCGTCCTGTACTGTTCCACCTGCCTCTTCAACACGTTTTCTGTTATAAACAAGGCCAGACTCACACATAACCACCACAGCTTCCAAAATTATTGGTCTCCCTGAACCAAACCTAGCAGGTATAAACATTATGGCCATGGCGACCTCAACAGAGCACGATATCACACATCCACTAGACGTCCACCTCACCCCACTCCCCCAGGACACAGATACAGACCACTGGGCTGCACGAGGACTTGTTTTGGGAAAAGCCAGACCAATTGTGTCATAGCAGTCAGAGTGTGGATTCTCTCAAGTGCTGACATCGTTCTGTTGTATGTTGGGAAATGCTCTTCTTTTGTTATGTTCTGTGATGGACACTGTCTGTGGAACAAAAATCCTCAAAAGGGACAAAATCTAAAATCTCAGGTTTTACTCCAAATACACTCTTAATAATGATTTTTTTTTTGGCCTTTACAACTGAAGAATATCATCACTTATTAGTCATTTCCACAGGGCTGAGTTGAGATTTTGATTGCTTACCGCACTAATATGGTCAACCTCTTAACTTTGATTTGAGCTTTTCACAAAACTTTTTGTGCAAACTGATACAGTGGACGTGTGGTGAGAGGAGTGGGGTGCAAACACACAGGGTGACCCGATGCAGAGGCTGCCGAGCTGAACTGCAGGTAGTAGAACCTAGCAAATACAATAAGATGGCGACAGCGCAGAACATCTGCTAATTTACGTCGAGGGAGGATGAAAGGCTCGCCTGTTTGTCCAAAGTGTGGTGAGGCTCCTCTAGACACAGGCGACTTAGTCCTACACTGCCTGATCACGAGGATAGCAGCAGGCTATGAGGCAGTGCACGAGTGTGGCGCTGCCTTTGCATCCCGGGACATGTCATTGTAGTTGTACCCCCACGCTACTAGTAGCAAACTGATAAAAGAAAAGACTGACGGGTTGCGTGGTGCTTCTCAGTTTTTGCTCTTACCTTCTTCCCCATGGAGCCGGTCTTGGAGAGGCAGGACTTTGCGAGTGACAGGTATCCTCCGATGACTTCGATCTCCTCCACCGCCGGGTAGCGCTTCTTCAGCAGCGAGCCCAGCTGAGCGTACGGGGGCTGTGGCGGCGTTGAACCTGGTGGGGCTTCGCTAGAAGCGGTGTCCTGTCCGGGCTCGGGTGAGCTGGGCTGGACCTCAGGCTCCACTCTACGTTTAGGCACCACAGTGAAGGTGTTCCCCTTTCTCCTGTGCACCAGGGGACTGGGAGCAGGTACACACTGGGGGGGCTCCACGTCGATGTCATCGATGTTTGTTACAGGCAGGAGATCCACAGAGGGACGTTGTTCTGAAGGCGGGGAGGGCGGAGAGCAGGCGGTAGAGACAGGAGACCGAGGGGGAGAAAAGGGGGTAGCCGGAGATGACGGAGGTGACGACAGTGCAGGCGGAGAGGAGGGAGGTGGGCTGAGAACAGGAGATGGAAAGGAAACAGGACTTGTGACGACTGGAGAAGCTGCCTCTTGCTGCTGTTTCTCCTTGAGGGTGTTTGAGGGTGTTGCCGTGGGTGAGAGGGTGGGGGAGGTTGGCACGATATATGAGGGAGGTTTCATCTCTGCTGCTCTGTGGGACGGGGAACACTTGATCGGCCCGGGTGGGACCGGACTGCCTGCCCCAGACACGGCAGAGAGACGCCGTTTGGGGATCACTGTGAAGGAATTTCGAGACTGCAGGCGTAGATTTGCTAGCGCCCGGGCTTGGGTGTCCCCATCGGGGATCCGACTGAGGTCAGGCTTTGGGGAGGGACGGATCTCGAAGTCAGGGGTGGAGCGCGGCACCTTGGTTGGCGACTCAGCACGGGCACGGCGGGTCTCCGGAGAGCATGGCACCTGAGATGGAGGCGGAAGAAATATTTAGATTGTTATCATCAGTAAAAGCTGTGCATTCAAAATCTGGCTTACATACAGGTATTAACACAAAACTTTCAAAGTATGTGAAGCCAAACGCTCCCCGTCAGTCTTTCTTGGTTACATACTGTATAAAGATTTTAGACTCAGGTTGCTGCTGCTTTAATGTATATGTGGCATTTTCCTGCTGTTTGATAGTGCAGATGACCTAGTCTATTTATTTCACATTCCTGTACGATATGAATGTTTCATATCTACCATACTGTAGCATGGCAGAAACAGACTGGAATGCTTCAATAGGCAGCAAAATGATATAAAATGGTGGATTATTTCATTTTCAAAGCGACACAGTGTTAAAGTTGCTGGCATGTCTATTCTTAAGTTCAGTTCTTACGATGCTGTAACAATTCTGCAGGTGTTTCATGCATAGTGAAGGCCTTAATATTCCAGAGCAACTTTATCCACCAATACAAACCAAGTCATGTCAAAGTAACAGAAATTATACCATGAATCCGTCAGAATCTTTTTGGTCAAACCACCAGGCACTGCAGTTGAATCTGCTGCGGTGCATCATAGTCTATGCATTAATCGTAATAATAATAAAAGTAATAATAACTTCATTTATCGAGCACATTACAAAATTTACAAAGTACGTTGACAAGCAAAAGTCAGTGCTCATGCAGCAGTTTGATTCACAAAAATTCCACTAGTCAGCCAAACAAAGAATTGAAAACGGGTGCAAATACAATCACAATAAAGTGTGTGGAAGGAGGGACAGTAAAAGAAAATTAAAAGAACAGCAGAGGGAGCTATAAAAGGAGGTATGAGGAAATAAAAGGAGATTACATCACTTCACAATAACAGCCATAAAACTAGAAAATTTGCTCTCTGAAGAGATCACGTGGGATTGCTGTGTGTTGGCAGATATGATTGCACTTTGTCAGAAACGTGTCTGAAATTTCAACTTTGTTTGCAGAAACACACAAGACATTGTGTTAGATACATGTGCACTGATATAATTTGTATGTAGTTTCAGTGGAAATAGTGTGGGTCAGTACGAGTTAAACAAGCAGACTCACAGGATTTAAACAGACACCGCTGAGGTTCAGATTTTTACTCTACGTCGATGGGATGGCACCAGTCCCACCAACTGTACTACTCAATGGACAAGGAATCAAAAGTTCAAAGGCAACGACAGTGCAGTGTTGCCATGGTAACTGTAGGCATGGCACACTAGTCACGAACATTCCTTTTGAGTTCTCCATGCATTTCCTATAGGACAAATTTTGTGTAAAAAAAGGCCCTAAATTATTTAAAAACTACAAAAGACAGATTTATGAAAAGTAATAGCCGACATGTCCTGAAAGAGCTTGACATTATGGTGTTTGAATGGTGCGAATTGGGCGGAAACTGTGGGAGGAGATGCAAAAAATGTACTGAATAATAATAATAATAATAATAACAATAATAATAAAGAGTGAGAAGAACAATAGTGTGATTTCCCAGCAATAAAGAAAGCTACGCTATAAATACAGAAAAAGAACAAATAAACAAGAATAAATATTACGCCAATAAATAATCAAATAAATAAATAAATAAATAACGGCTCCGGGAAATTATCAAAATGAATAAACTAAGTAATAAATGCACCAAACAATAATGACAAAAATGTAAGAACTGAACAACAAAATCAACAAAAAGATGAACAAAAAACAAAATGAAGACCGTAATCAAGTAAAATAATAAAACAGAACAAAAATATCCACAAAATAAGCAACAAAATGATCAAAATAACCAAGGAAGCTTAAACAAAATTTAACAAAATAAGCAACAATCATTATCCAGGGCAACTTAAGCTTTTCCAGGATGTTTGACTTTTTTCCCTCATTTTCCATGACTGGAAAAATGCTCCATCATTTTCCAGGTTTTCCAGGATGCGTGGAAACCCTGTGTGTGTACAATAGGACTATTCCACTGAAGGTGTGTACTGGTACTAGGTTCTGTACGACCACTGACCTTGGGTTTGGGGGGCACCTCAGCGCTGTCCCAGTCTCTCTCTCTGGTAGGTTTGGTTTGACCCCAGTCGGGTTCATCTCGGCTGCGAACCCCGCTGTCCTCGAACCGCTGCCGGAAGGAAGACACTGACTGTGCTCGCTGTGGGCTGTCCGGTTCAGAGGCGGCGGGCTGTGGCTTTGGTTTGAGAGACCCGGGACTCTGGAAGACAGGCGACGGCGGGCCTGTGCTGGGCTTTGGCACCAGATCTGGCTGTGGCTTGGGCCAGAGTCTTGGCCTACTGCTGGCACTACAATCCAAGTCCAGCAGGTTCTCTGTGCTGTGGGACTTCTTCTGCAGCTTACCGTAGTTACTGTCAAACTTCTGTAATATCCGACTCACCCTGCCCGGACCCTCACCTGCAAGAATTCAGACCTTTAGCTTCAGTAAATGCACAGCAGCAGAGAAATGACACAACGACTGCAGAAAACTGTTCCATAAAAGTTCTTCTACTTGAGTCATTCGAATTAGAAAATTTCAATACTTTTACTCGAATTCTAGTTACTCAGTAACCACTGCTTGTGACATATTTTCCTGTAAATTCAAAAGGTTTTTAAAGAGATCATTAAGCTTTAATAGTAGGAAACTTCTAAATTTAACCTACTATATAAAGAAAAAAATCCTTCAGTTTGGCATGGAAATTAAAACGTCTGCAGATACGTGGTTTTCGCTGGACAAGAAAGGACCGACACTAGTTACACTCTTCAACCAAAAGTCACTAGTTTTGGCTTTAACAGAGTACAAGATCTGAAAAGTCGGTAAAAACTATAAAAATAATCGAGTAATAAAAAAAACCCATCAAAATCTGACAAAGATGTACAAGATAAGCAACAAAATGAGACAAAAATAATCAAGCAAGATAAAAACAACAACAAAATACCAATATTTAACAAAAAAACCCCAAAATAAGCAACAAAGCGAGAAAAAAAATATCAAAATAATCTAGTAAGTTAACGAAAATAAACAAAATAAAAGTACTAAATGAGCAAATGAATAAATTAAAACACAACTTTGGAAAAAAAAACATGCAAATGTTGCAAAATGCAATAAAGATTCTCACTACCTGAGTATTTTTATGAGGTACTTTTTTACTCTTTGTTTTTAGGAGTACTTCTACATCTACTTGACTCATTAGAATTGTAAAGTACAAATACTGTTACTTGAATACTGTTTCTATTTACACTCCTCTGGTGGCGTGTTACACTAACGTCACACTTCAAACATTGCTTCCGTTAAAGCCAAGTGAGCTTCAACCACAGTATCATGATACATTGTCACATTAATGTGATATCGTGTTCAAAAGTCAGCAA
Organism: Pseudamia nigra; assembly: GCA_029823295.1. NCBI lineage: Eukaryota > Metazoa > Chordata > Actinopteri > Kurtiformes > Apogonidae > Pseudamia > Pseudamia nigra. Next base: position 6,306 of record JAQQAE010013450.1, on the reverse strand, counting down.
ATTACGGTATGTAATGTGGTGTATTATTTAGTTTTGAAAGGGATACCATGTTGAAATTGATGGCATGTCTATTTTTAAGTTCAATTTTTACTTTGCATTTTGCACAAAATGTAAAAAAAAAAACACAGTTTCATGGTGTATCATGATATACTCTGACAAGGTCAGAATCTTTTTGGTCAAATCACCCAACAGTGCTGTTTAATCTGCAACAACACATTAATAATAATAAATGTATTTATATGGCAGCAGTTTACAAAGTGCTTTGACAATAGCATAAAGTCAAACAATGAGGCAATTTTTAAAAAAAGGTGCAAAATACACCACCTGGATTTAACCACGCAAACAAGTAAGAACCTCCTATTGGATAATAATTATCCAATAAAAAAAAGGTCTCACCTATGTTTTAATTATCCCATAATTAAAACATAGGTGAGACTTTTTTTGGCCAGGTAGTGTATCCTTATAATAATAAAGTGGAGGGCATAAGGGAGGGAGAGGAAAGAAAATTAAAAGAAAGAAAGAAGGAAATATAAAAGGAGGTAAAGGGAAATATCATCCACAGCTGTTTCCATTACAGCTGTGTTGGCTTTAAAAGCCAAAAGAGAAGTTCCGTGGCAAAAATCATTATTTGTTGGAAACTGTGAAGAATAAGACCAGTGGTTTATTCTACCATCTACTGTGTCAAAGTGAGTTCAGCTACCAGATAAATGCAGTGGAGTTAAAAAAAAAAAAAAAAAAAGAGTATTTGCTGAGATGCAGAAGAGGCAGATACATGAAGAAGTACAGTACAGTACCTCAGACGTGCTGTGAAGTGCAGTACCGGTACTTGAGATACATCCTCTGCTCACCTGTCTCATATGATGACGGGAGGTCAGGGTCCGGGCGGCCCAGGGTGCTCAGGTTCTCCTCACTCCTGCTTAACGTCGTGTCATAAATCACCACTTCCTTGGCTCTTATCTCGGTGACAGCACTCCCTCTCCGGTCCAGGAGGTCGTTCAGGGAGCTGTAACTGCTCACACCGTTCTGCTGCCATTTGGACCCGGCTTTTACACCTCCTCCTTCCGGAAAGTAATCCGGATCAGATTCAATTATGATAATGTTCTCCGCCCGGATAGTCCGTATGCCGGGGACGCTGCCGTACAGCTCCAGGATGTGTTGCACCGGACGGGCGGCGTTCTCTCGGTCCTGCCGCCTCCTCCGCTCCTTCTCCAGCTTGATGAACGGGTTCTCCTGCAGCGGGCCGAGACTCTCCTGTGACACCAGACTCTCCGGTCCTTCGTCTTCCCTCGACGCCGTCCTCTCCACCGCCGACGGCCGCTGCTCTTTGTTGTTTGCGAAGTGCTGGTTGGCGGTGGTGATGGTGTAGTTTCGCCCGGACCCACCGCTCGTCGCGCCGTCTCTCTTGGGGCCGCTGCCGCCACCGTTGATATTCCCCGTTACCTCTCCGTTGGCACGCTGCGGGCCCGCTCCTCCTCCGCTGGGGCTCACCTCCGCAGCGCCGGTTCCTCCAGACGCGCCGCCCTTCGCCTTCCTCCTCTCCAGAATCTCTCGCTTCCAGGCCGGCATCCTGGGGCTCTCTTGGCCGGCCTCTTGGCGAAGGAGACGAACCTCTCCTCCGCCAGACATCGCGAAGGGGTTTTTCGGGGGGGCGAGGAGGAGAGAGGCGGTGTTTGCCGCGGTCCGGTGCGGATAGAAAGCCTGTATCCGACTCCCGACTGTACCTGCAGTACCGTTCACCGCACACTCAAACACATCCTACCGTTTCTTTTTTTCTCTCCTCTCCCTCTGCCGACTGCCTGACTCGTTCTATCCTTACAGTCCCTGGACGCCGCCCCGCCCCTTGGCAGCAGCACGAGCGCATTCATCCACTCCTTGATTGGTCCACAGGGAGTAAGGACACGCCCACTTGCTCTGTGTAGCCCGCCGCAAACCACACCCGTTTCTATTGTTGACTGGGCCGGAATCGCTTGTCAATCAAGTGTGTTGCATTCACGTTCAAACTGCCACACCCCTTGGATACAATTAAATGAAAATGACGATTTATATTAAGTGAATAAATGACACTGACTGTATTTGTTTTCAGTGTCTGTTCTTTTAGTCATAGTATAACTTAATATATTTTAGAAGTATTTTGTATCACGAATAAAAGTATGACATTTACCATAAACACGCACGGTGTAAGCCATTGGTGGCTTGGTGGCCATTGGCCATTGTCTCACTGTTGGTTAACCGAATTTTTTTATTGCTATTTTGTTCATTTATGTTGATTTTTTTTTAGAAGATTTTGATTTACTCCTTATTTCATTTATTTCATTGTGAATGGTCACTACATCAGAATAAACTAAATGAGTTAAAAATCGACTGCTTTACTTAGTTTAGGTTCATTTTGTCGCTTGTTTCATTTCATTCACTTGTTTATTTTCTTGAAATTGTTGATGATTGAATTCATTTTTATTAATTTTCCTACTTATTTTGTTGCATATTTTCTTCACCTTTACTCAATTTTCTTCTGCTCTTTTCATTTTTTCACTGTCCTAAATATTGTCTGCAGTTTGACTAATTTTCTTGATTATTTTGTTCATTTTGTTGCTTTTTTCTCATCCCTTTTGTTCATTTTTTTTTGATTATTTGGTTTATTTTTACCCATTTTGTTCCTTGTTTCTGCCCATCTTGTTTACTTTACTGTTTTGTCATTTTGTTCACTTCCCTGATCATTATGTTCCATTTTTCATAATATTCTTGAGGATTTTGTTCACTTTCACTTTGTCATTTTTCTCTATCACATGGTATGTTTGACTCCCTTTGTTGCTTGTTGTTGCTCATTTTGTTTATTTTATTGTTTTTTTGTCATTTTTGTTCATTTTTCACTCATTTTTGACTTTTTTTGTTTGTTTTTCCACCATTTATCCAGTTATTTGGTTGATTTTGGGGCATTTTCTTGATTAATTTGTTTATTTTCTTCAGTTTCTTGATTATTTTGTTCAGTTTTGTGCATTGTTGTAATGATGGTCTTAATTTAGGTTCATTTCCTTGAGGGCTTTGTTTATTTTTGCTCATTTTCTTGCTCATTTTGTTCATTGTTTATTCATTTTCTTCATTATTTTGCCTTCCCTGAGTGTTCAGACAGCATCCACAGCCTTAGTGTAAGCTGTTGGTTCAGCGTTTAGCAGTGATGCCACCTGTCGATAATCCATCTGAAGTCAACACGGGAGCTGAGAAGTGTCCTGCTGCAAATGAATCAGCACTTACAGGGCTATTATTGGCTACTCTGGGAGATTACTGTACCTCATCAAACATTTATCACCGAGCCATAATTACCAACAAGGCAGAAGAAGGCGGACAGGAAAATATAATTAACGGGTAGGAACAAACGACACCGTTTGTGAGTGAGGAAAATTATTTTGCAACTTAAGTCACAGAGCTCTTGGGTTAAATGTGGCCTTTGCACGACATTCAAGTCCAGGCTGGGGCAACTGAATCAATAAAACCATGAAATGTTTTAGACAAAATCTTTAAAATGACTTTGCAGTGATGCATCTCAAATTCAAGTCTGTTTAACCCTTTCATGCATGGTCTTCGCTGTACTCGACAGGAACAAGGTGCCATTTAATTTATAGTCATTGAAAAAGTAAGGCAAAAAATGAAGCAAAACGCATTAAGATGGCTTAAAATGAACAAAATGATGAAGAAAAATGAGTGAAAGGTACAACATAGTGAGGAAAATTAATGAGAGTGAGCAAAATCAGAAGAAAAACGTTCAAAACAATAAAAAAGTAAAGGAAAAGTGAGCAAAATTGGAAGAAAAACCATCAAAACAATCTGAAAATGAAGAAAAAGTGAACAAAATCAGAAGAAAAATGAAGAAAATCAGCAGCAAATGAACAAGCCAGTCAAGAAAATGAACCAAATTTGATGTGAAAAAAGAAGAATGAACCAAAACAGACAAAATAAGAAGAAAAATAAACAAAAGGAGAAGAATAATCAAGAAGTTGGAACAAAAAAGAAAAACTAAATGAACCAATTTAGATGCAAAAAAAAAAGAAAAGAAAAAGGGAACAAAAATCAAGAAAATGCTTTTGAAAAATGACCAAAAACAATAAAACCCAAAACTTCCAAGTTGCCTGGTTGAGTCATATTTTTTAAAATACATTATCAAATTGTAATAAAGTATAATTCTGATTGTATTTCACTAAATTGACCTGATGGATATAACTGAACCATTTTCAATCACTACCTTGCTTAGAATATGTGACATTATTTGAAGGATTGTTTGGAAAATATCTAATTTAATTAATTTCTTTGATTATTTTGTTTTTTATGGTTCACTTTGCTATTCTTTGTTTCTCATTTTCATTGTTCTCGATGTTTTCATTCTTTTTGATCATATTTTGTTCCTTTTTGACTTTTTTTGTTCCTTTTACGTACATTTGTTTTGTTTGTTTTTTTAAACTTCTGGAATTATTCTTTACTTGGCTTTCATATGTTGTTCATTTCTTTGTTATTTTGTTTTTTTTAATGTATTTTTTTGTTGATTATTCTATGATTTCTGTTCACGTCGCTTTCATGTTATTAATATTTTTTCCTTCTGCCTTGTATTTTGTTCATCTTAATTCACTTTGTTCAGTTTTGTTCATGTTTTCTGGATGTATTTTTTGTTTGACTTCTTTATTTTGTTCACTTTTTTAGTTCTAATCAATTCTTTATCCTGTTTATTTTGGGTCATCACCATTATTATTTTGTTCATTTAATTTCTAATTTTTAAAATCATTTTCATATTCTTTGATTTTGTAATCCATTGGTTCATCTTCACTGAAAACACTGAAGCCAAACTGCAGTAACTTCACCAACGTTGCCTCCATTTTAACCTGCATTTTGAAGCTCTGACATATTTAACACAGTATTTCTTTCTGAAATTAAACGGGATCGACTCAAACATGGAGATGCTGCTCTTTGCCTTTGTAGAAACTATGATCTAAAAAAATGAGGAAACACATCCACAATTAATATAACTATAAAAATTATTTTGAGACATCTTATTTATGTATTTTAAATTCTATAACACTTAAAAAAGGTAGTCAATAAAAATTACTTCCCCAATCTTATAGAAAATAGCACCTCCCTGTGGCCAATCACTAGTAACACACCACTGTTTAAACCCTTGTACCAAGTGAAATTAGTTTTTATTTTGCCTGTAACTGTTTTAGCAGTTTTTCATTTAAGAAAATGGTGGTGGTGCAGGCCCCTGTCTCCTGGCCGGGGTGGTCCCTGGTGGTGCCCCCCTGTGGATGGTGTTTCTGCACCTGGTTCCTCAGTGAAAAGCCATATTTTATTTTATACTCCTTTAGTGACGTAGAGTCTGAGTGAAGGTGTGTGTTTTTAATCCTTGAATTGCCACCTTATCGTGGTGGAGGGGTTTGCATGCCTGAGTGATCCTAGGAGCTATGTTGTCAGGGGCAATTTGCCCCGGTAGGGTGTCCTAAGGCAAATTGGTCCTAAAGGTGACAGGTCAGACTAAGAGCGATTCAGAACACCCTTGACTATGCCTTCCTGTGGGCCCCCCACCTGCAGGAGGGGTTGTAAGGAATCATTGCTGTGTGCTTTGGGGGGGCAGCTGAAGGTGGTCCAATCCCTGGTTGCACTTTGTGCTGCTTTTATATATGAAAAATGTTCTACAGTTCAAATTTGATTTGATGAATGTACCCTGCTCAAGCTGTTGACCCCGTGACCCGACCCCTCAGGTAAGTAAGTGGTAGAAGATGGATGATAAATGTAAGGTCCTTAAAAAGATATATTCAACTACCACCAGCTGCCATAAATGAAAAGCACTGGTAATTATCAAAATAGTTCTTCAAGTTTCTGTAATGGTTAATCTACCAGTATGCACAAGCTCTTTAATCAAAATACTTTAATGATAAAGTATTTTAAAATATATATTCTGTTTTAAAAATCATAAAAAATTATTCATAAATTTTCAGATTTACTGTTTTGCAAAAAGGCTGAACAAATATCCAGTTCAATTCAACTTTATGTCAGACTCAGGGTCCAGGTTTAAAATAAGACACTAAATAAAATAAGTTACATATAACAGTAACTATTTACATATATATACATACATATATATATATATATATATTTATATATATATGTGTGTATGTATGTATATACAGTGGTGCCCCTGATAACAAACGCTTCTGACAACAACAAATTCGGATAACAAAGAAAAAAATCCGCAAAAAATTTGCATCGGACAACAAATTTTGACCCGGACAACAAAAGTCACTTCCGGGTCTCGGCCGAGAAGGACCC
>JAQQAE010013449.1:0-12751 GCA_029823295.1 Pseudamia nigra | reverse complement strand
AAAAATGCCCAACATTAACCTGAATCATATCTTTGTCAAATACATAAAAAAAATGTTTACCATTACTTATTTTCTGGGTGAGTTAGTACACTTAATACATTTACAACATTCAATGACATATTGTCCATTTCTTAAGTCCTACCGGACCTATGTTACTTGTCTCCCCTTGACCTTTGACTTGACTGCACTAAATGTGGAAATTTCCCAACCTGCAACTCTCCACTAGATTTATAGATGACATTTCAAACATAAAACGACAGAAACAGCATCACTGTGTGCAAGAAATTTACTCAAGTACAAGCAAAATTATAGCCTTTTCCTGTTTATGGTAAAATATTGGCTTATTATGATAATTACTTGAATTCCCCAATATGCAACTCAAATTCAATCATAAATGTTTGTAATACTGAACATTTTTGAGTTCCTAAAATTTCCACTAGACTACAGGAGAGAATACAGTAGCAATTGGAAGTGTTTCCAGAGGCATTCATCAGGGGAAAATGCCACAATATAAGGCGCTACATGTAGTATAATTAGTCTAATTGCTGCAAGATTTAAAAAGAACTACCTTTCACATAATGCAGCAACAACTGCAATCAAGTGCTTGCGATAACTGGCAATGAGTATTTTACAGCGCAAGGGAAAGATTTTGGACCACTCTTCTTTGCAGAATTGTTGCAATTCAGCTGCATTGGAGGGTGTTTGAGCCACAGCACACCATCTCAATGAGATTCAGGTCAGGACTTTGACTAGGCCACTCCAAAGGCTTCATTTTGTTTTTTTAATCCATTCAGAGGTGGACTTGCTGTTGTCTTTTGGATCACTGTCCTGCTGCAGAACCCAAATGCACTTCAGTTTGAGGTCATGAACAGATGGCCGGACATTCTCCTTCAGGATTTTTTGATAGACAGCAGAATTTGTGGTTCCATTTACCACAGCAAGTCTTCCAGGTCCTGAAGCAGCAAAACAGCCCCAGACCATCACACTACCACCATCATATTTTACTGTTGGAATGATGTTCCTTTTCTGAAATGATGTGTCACTTTTACACTAGATGTAACGGGAAACACACCTTCCAAAAAGTTCAACTTTGTCTTATCAGTCCACATAGTATCAAGATGTTTTCTGGCAAAACTGAGACAAGCCTTTATGTTGTTTTTGGTCAGTGGTTGTTTTCGTCTTGGAACTCTCCCATGAAGACCATCTTTGCCCAGTCTCTTTCTTACAGTGGAGGCCTGCAGTTCTTTGGATGTTGTTGTGAGGTCTTCTTTTTGTCATCTCTTGGATGAGCCATCGCTGTGCTTTTGGAGTAATTATGGGAAGATCCTGGTTCACGACTGTTCCATTTTTTCACCATTTGTGGATAATGGCTCACACTGTTTCAATGCCGTCCCGAAGCTTTAGAAATGGCTTTATAACCCTTTCCAGACGTATTGATCTCAATTACTTTGTTTCTTATTTGTTCCTGACTTTAACCACAGTTAATTTATGTTTTAACAGGAGGGGGCAAGCATTTTTTTTTTTTTTTTTTTTTTTTTTTTTTACAGAGGGCCATGGAGGTTTGGAATTTTTTTCCCCTTAAAAACAAAAACCTTCATTTAAAAACTATATTTTATTTTTAATTGTGTTCTCTTAAATATATACCGTATTTTCCAGAATACACATCGCGGTTTTTGCGTAGTCTGGCTAGGGGAGCGACAAATATACCGGAGCGACAAATATATTAAAATATTTTGAGCATTGGGTGTTTGTCACACTGACAGCACGAGACGTCGCTCTAGGCTTGTGTACCTGCATCTGCCACATCTGTATTACTGACCATTTAAAATGTAGATATTACCGATAACAACCATACCCGCCATCAGCTTAACACCGAACGTGTCGGTGCCGTCACTTACCCAGTGAGGCGGGGAGGCGAGCTCTCGCTTCTGGTGTCAAACGCGCGGCCGCCCGGCCAAGTGCTTGAAGCGCGTTCCCCGAACAAATGCGACCTGTTCTCCAGACCGACTTATACACGTTTTTTTATTCTTCATTATGCATTTTTTGGCTCGTGCAACTAACATTCCGGAGCGACATATTACCCGGAAAATACAGTAATAAATGTAAAGAATGCAAAAAGATGCAAAAGGGGCAAAAAGACAAACTTAAAATAAAAACACAAACATGCACCAGGGGTTAGGTTCAGTGGACACTCTAAATTGCCAATAACGATGCATGCAAGGGTGAATGGTTGTCTGTCTCTATATGTCAGTCCCGCAATGAACTGGCGACTCATTTAGTGGGTACCCCACCTTCGCCCTATGTCAGCTGGGATAGGCTCCAGCGCACTCCATGACCAAAGATTAAAGCACAGAAACTGAATGAATGAACAAATATGTTACCAGTTTGCAAAACCAACATAATTCTTGAATTTTCAATTTTCACAAGGGTTCTAGCAAAATTTGACCTCTGGATCTTGTGATCAAAGTCACCCAAATTTGAAGTAGTTTGAGATTTTCAATAGGTGTTTTTTTCTTTGTCACTATGCATTTTTTGGCTCGTGCGACTAACATTCCGGAGCAGCATATAACCTGGAAAATACGGTACTTTAAATTTGTTTGATGATCTGAAACATTTAAGTGTGACGAGTATATAAAAATGTAAGAAATCAGGAAGGGAGCAAGCACTTTTTCACAGCACTGTATCTATGAGATATATGTTGTGTATTATGACATTGCCAATACACTGAAATATAACTTTCTGATCTTATCCCTTTGCTGTACTGGGAAGAAAATGTGCTTTCCAGAGTCATAAACTGAGAAAAACACTGGGAAAGAGGAGGATGAGGGGAGGAGTTCATGCTTTTCCTGTAAGTTATTCTGATGTAGAGGATGATATCAAGCATTACAGCAATCAAATGCAAGCATGACTTTTTGCTGAATGCATGCTTGACATCTTGAAAAGTCTCTTGGCCATCTGGCAACATTTTATACTTTTAACAACTCAGGTGAAAACACGGATGTTTATGTTCAGCTACACAAGCCACAGCACCAGAGGTTAAGAAATTCAAGGTTGCATAAAGTGGGTACTACATGACTCATGGTAGCTGGAGGTTCCAATTTGTTATTAAGAATAGGGCACCTTGACAATCATTATTCTAATAACACCTTCTTGTGGCATTCCAAATAAATAAAGTAGAGAGGTTTCTCCTGCTTGTACTACACACACATAACAGTACATCCCAGTGTTAGAGCTGTGTTTTTGTATTGCTACGCTGTCCATTTCACCAGTTTACTGTCCATGTCCTTCAACGTCCCCTGTGCTGTGGGGACATAGTGCTCTGCCAAACTTAGGAATAATCATCTTGCATCTAACACAGGAGGGCAACAAATGATGTAGAAAGCAGAGTGAAAGAAATACTGATGAGGAACAGATGGAGTGAGAGCAATAAGCCCCATGTAGCTAGACGTGTGTTCATCACAGGAAGACAACAGTGTCTACTTTCTGATGGTTGCCAATTCAGTGCCAAGGAGAGGCTTTGCCCTTCCATACAGGTAATTACCTCATATCAGTTAAAGATGAAGACACTCACACAAGGTGGTGGGCTTTAAGGTGAATGACATTAAAAACCTCCAGGAATTTGAAGCACATAATCTAGCAGTGATTGTGAATTTGCGGACAGCTCTGAGCTAAGCTCAGGGTGACAGTGTGAAAACAATGAAAACATGAAATATTTTAATAAACAAGTCGCTCCTGTTTATATGTCGCATCCCTAGCCAGACTATGAAAAAAAGTGTGGCATATAGTCTGGAAAATACGGTAAATACAGTACCTGTGACATGGCTGCTTTCTCTCATGGCTGGTTGTTTTCAGTGTTATGGACGATTCCGCTTTCTTGTTAACAGTCCTAGTGAGAGGCAGGTCAAAGGTCAAAGGACTTCATCCATATTTATGATGTCATCTGGTCCTATGAGTGAATTTGCCGAAGTTTGTAACTTTTTCCTCGTAGTCGGGAAGGAGTTGCTGACACAGAGTCGTCCGTGCCCTGACGGACAGGGCTTTTCATCTGATAAATCTTAGACCAAGATGGTCCACCTCTAAAGTCTTTTATCTTCTTTTGGGTGGTGATTGTTTTTGCTTTCAGTCAATCTGCACGGTGGAAACACCTCGGTCATCTGCTCTCTGTGTGTTCACCCAGTCTTCAAGAATGTTTTCAAGTTTGGGCCATCTGCTTTTCATACCTTTAGAAAATTTTGTTATCTTTTTGCACTGAGTCACTTTTTCACATGTCGCACCATGGATTCATTGATGCCAAGCATATGACCTGCTGCTCTATTTCCTTCTTTGACAGCCAGGACGATCACTTTTAACTTGAAAACTGCATCATATGCATTTCTTCTTGTGTTTTCCATGATGAGGATATGTGCATGAAGCGCAAAATGACTGAGCTGAGGAACTCACAGCGCATGCATTTGATTCACCGTAATTCGAGCAGTTCCACTGGTCCACTGTGACCTATGACAGCCAATTTCTTTGGTCTGCATTTGTGGCTTAAAGCTCCTTATCCAGGAAAAAGTTAGACTGGCTGGTGCAGCTTTTAAAGCACAGGGTTCAAACCCGAAGAAAAAAGTATCGGCTAATACACCGAACATTACGGTAATTATGAACAACTGTCCATTAGTGTTTTTGCTTGAAGTGCCATCCCTAATATCTATGTCATGCTTGTTTAAATTAATTCAACCGGAGTTTTACTTGTTGCTGGCAATGATTTACCTCCTATTTATTGACTTTATTTGATGTCACTTTCAATTTAATTTGTTCATATTTCATGAGTTACACTGGACTTCTATCTGAAAATACTAAGTGAATCATCATGGTCTCAAATGTGGACCCTCTAATAAGTGATCTGGTGGTCCATCTTTAACTTTTTGCTCAGTTATTAAAATAATTTAATATTATCCAACAAATCACTGCTGTGCTAGGATTTGATTGACATGTCACTGTAGTACCTCAACTCACCAGCAGAGTAAGAATAAGTCAGACCTTCGTATCTTCTATTTGTTCAACAGAGCATAGAGCAGAGCAGACATACGCTCGACTGCAGTTGTAGGTACAGTAAGTGTTTATACTAAGAACACCATAATACGACTTTGTTCAGCAACTTTTGGTGAAGTTTTACCACAGCATTAAGCTAGCAGTGAGCATTAGCTTACCCATCAGACCCCTGACATGCTATGCTCTGGTAGCTCTGTCACCATTCATCTAAATAGGGCTATATGCTGTTTTGGCTCCAAAATGCCATCCACGAATTGACAACCTGTTTGGCCTCAAAACAGCCCTTGAGAAATCATTGGGTGATGTCACTTTGTCTACTAATATCTATGCCCCTTTTCCACTAGTACCTACTCAGCTCGACTCGGCTCGACTCAGTTCGCTTTGGGAGCATTTCCATTAGGTCATAGTACCTGGTACCAGGTAGTTTTTAGTACCTGCTTGGCCGGGGTTCCAAGCAAGCTGAGTGGAGTAGAGAACGTGACATACACAGAATGCAGGCCACTGATTGGCTAGAGAGTGGCGTCACTGGAAGCTTCTCTAGACGGACTCAACACAACAATGAACCGCATTTCACACTCCTTTTAGAAGACAACGCCACCTTCACTTCCGCCTGCCTATCTTCACCTCCTCTCGTCTTTGACTTCATACTAGTGTATGACTTCACAAAGTCTCCTGTACTTTTCCTCTGTGTTTTTCTTCTGTGGCTCTATTCTTGTAACTTTTGTTTGATTAAAAGCCACATACAGAGCAGCAAGTACACCATTGCCTCCATGTCCTACATTGTTGTGTTGTGCTTGTGTTGCGCACAAATGCCGACAGGAGCGTTTTGGGACGCCACTCTGCGTATGACTCCGCCTACATGGGTAGTACCCACTTGCAATGGAAAACGAACTAAACGGAGCTAAGTCAAGCCGAGTACTTTTGGAAAAGGGGCAAAACAGTCAATGGTTTGAACCCAGGATCTTTGTGCTATGAAGCAGAGGTGCTAACCACTGCACCAACACCACGTCACGCTTTATGATTTGACATTTATAATAATAATTATCAATATAAGTGAGTTCCACATCTCGTTTTGCATGGTGCATTGTGGGATTTTAGCTACCAATCAGAACTCAAAATAGTGAAGTCCCATAGCGATACGTGTAGTATTCATCAGTTCAAACTTTAAAAACTTGATGATTTGATTTGATTTTATAGTCAATGCGGACTACTCCTGACATCCAAGACCACTATAGATCACAGACCAAAATGAAAAAAGAATTGTCATTGTTTATGCAGCAACAAAACAGACAATACTATGTGTTCTGGTGGAGGAACCACAGGCAGTTGTTAAACAGCACTACAGATCTGTACTGAAAGTGGATGGCGCAGAAATTCCCAATGTATAGAATTTAACAGATGGATGGGTTGACGAAAATACTTTTGTTTTACACTTAAATCTCCGTAAATAATGTTGAAACGTCTTTAAACTGAGTTATATTACTAGACACCAGCCCTGTCAGAGATGACAAAGTATGGATTTATAACATATGACAGTCATGTATCTGGACCTGCTCAGTTTTTTACAACAGCCAAAACAAAGACAGTTTAACGTTAACAGGATACGTAAAATGAAAATTCAGTATTACTGAAATTTTATATCCTCTATCTGTATCACTACAACTTATTTTGATTTCTCAACAATTATATCGAATGACGGTTAATGTATTTACAAGCCGTATGGTAATCATGAATAAGACCAAAATGCAATTAGTTTTGATACAGTTTTAATTGTCTCACTGCTTTTCATCCACAATTTTGTCCATTGGAGTCGTTTCTATGGTTGGAGAACAAACGGCAGTGTACATGTGCACTGGCTAATACTACATGTTGTGGTGCATTAGGTTGCCGTTTCCAGAACTGTAGCTTATAATGACCATTTGAACAACCACATACAGCACAATGAGCACCTGTCATTGTTACGGTGAATTACATTTAAAGCTGAGTTTCAGCAATGTTTAAGGACACAGTCTGTCATTTGCCCTCGTCTTTTGTATCAACTAAAGGGTGGCATGAAATGTTTGGTTGCTGAAATTAAAAATCCCATGCACAGAAGAGAAGGGCTGCTCACTTATTGTGAGCACATTTTTGGCTGAATCACCCAACTCAAAGATACATCAAACCAACCAGCACGAACCCACAGTGAATCCTGACAGACATGTCCCAGTGTAAACCAGCTGCACTCACCTGTACACTGTCCAGCACCATGCCAGCCATCACCATGCCCATCCCAGCCAGCAGGTACGGGAAGAGCACCTGAAGACAGATGGCGATGGATGACTCCTCTTCAACTTTGGCCACCAACCCTTTGGGCCTCTCTTCTGGCTTTTTAGGAGGTGATGGCTGGACCACGGGGGGTATCAGGAGGTTATCTTGTCCATCTACAGAGTCTCCACGGCGTGCACTGGGACTGCCACTAGGACTCTTCCCCTTAGAGCGGGACTTTTTGTTCTTTTTTCTCTGACGGGCCTGTTGAGGAGGTTTATCCTCTCCTGCCATGATGACTATAAAATACACAATCACAAATGAAACAAAGTAAAGAGGGGATGAAGGTAAACATAGAATTGGAAAACACTTAAATTTAGCTTAGACTTGTTTTTTTGTTGACACTAATATTTTTTTGCTCAATTTATTGATTATTTTGTTATTTTTAGGTATTTTGTTCATTTTAGTAATAATCGTGTTTATTTTCATAGTTTGTTTTACTTGTGCACTTACTTTGATCAATCAAAATCACACATGGTAGTGTTGGCCACAACAACTGCAATATGGTTTATTTAACTTTATTTATGGTTTATGCAACTCTACTTTATACCATGCAGCATAACACTGATACCTGTCAAACTCCTTGTTTGATGTAGTGTGAGCTAAGACTGGAAAGTTTACACTTTAAAGAAGAATATATTTGGATGCAATACCAGCTACATGTAGATTTCCAAGTAACACTTTTGACCACCATCGTAAAGGATGTTTCAATTACAGAGCGAAGAACTAGGAGGGTGCACTGTGGAGCCACTACCTGGAGTACTCGAATGCATCCTTTGAGGAAGTGTTTCGGGACCTGTGACGTGGGAAATGAGGCAATGCCCACCTCTGGATTATACAAACCAGTGCTACAGGTACATCTTCATACATCTTATACTTTGAACCACTGAATATATTTTGTACTGTCAAGCCATTTTACTGTTTATGTGCATTTGATTTTATGTGCGTTTCAGTTTTGATTGTGCCAAATGTGTCTTATTTGAGGGACAAAGTTCAGATCTTGTTTGCAACACTGCGATGCAGAATTATTTAGTAAACAAAAATCACAGAAATGCAATTATTTCCAGAATCAAAATCCAGGTTTAATATGACTAATGTAGAAAAAAATGAATGAACAGATTCCACTGCATTCATTTGAATACTTGGAACTACTTCATTGATTCCACACTTAAAATCTGATCGTATATAAATTAATTAGTGTGCAAGTAAAACACAAAATGGAGAAAAGTAATCCAGACAATTAACAAAAACAAAAATAATATGATCAAAAGCAAATGTAAATAAAGAAAAAATAACGAAGATAATAGACAAAAATTCAGAAGACAATAAGTAAAATCAGTGGGGATGAGCACAGTTAATAAAAATGAATAAGATAACCAAAGAAATGAACAGCATAACCACAAAATGAATAAAACAAGGAAAATGGGCAAAAATCCACAAAATAATCAAAAAACTAACTAACAAGTATGTAACAAAAAATGGAAATGAATACAGTTATCACAAATGAAAACAAAAATTTAAAAAAACAAAACAAGTGAAAGATGAAAACAAATCTGGAACATGGGCAAAAACGAACAAAATAATCAAGACAAAGAGCAGCATATTCACAAAAGGCAGAAACATCAGAAGACGACCTGGTAAATCAGCACAAACGAACAAAAAAAATTTAAAACATTTATAGAAAGACCACAACTGAAGGGAAAAATGGGTGAAAAAAAATCTAAATTATGATCACAAATGAAGAATAAACATACTGAGTAAAAATGAACATAAGATGAACAAAGTAATGAAAAAAGGCTCCGCAATAAATCCAGACTAATGACAACTGCTGAATCCCAATCAATGCTAATACATCTGTTTCAGTTTAATGGTTGTTTGCAATAAATTGCTTATTCAAAATGTTTTCTTGTCTCCCTCCCATTTCTGAACAGCCCCGGTGTTAATACAGTACCTGCCGCCATAAACCCAGCGTCACTCACTACCGGGATTCAAAACGACGAACAGTTACAAAGCATGTACCCACCGGATTCACGTGGAATCTCGGGTTATCTCGCGGAAAATGGGAACAGCTCCATGAATGAAGAACAAGAGCGGATTCCAGCTAAAAATCTCTCCCTGTCATGCGAGCGTATTCCTCCGCTGGAAGCTGCCATGTGTACAGCCCATAATAATACAAGCACTGCCTCTGGTAACTATAGGTTACACAACCAGGCGCGCTGTGATTTGATGACGAGCCAGAGTGAAAGTCGTGGCAAAGAGAAGCCCCGCCCACTCCGCTCCATACGGTTCCCTCTGAAGTGGGTGGACACAATTATTTTATCACAAAGTGTCTTCAATTAATTATGCTCCGTTTTAGTGAAAATGTGTAACATTTTCCAATATAGATTAAAACTAATGAGAGTAAATGAAGAGGTAAATCAACTGCATAAACAAAATAATGAATACAATCATGAGGGAAATTACATAAAAATGAACCAAATAATGTGTGAAATGAAGAAAAAAATGAACAAAGTGAAGTAAAAAAATGTGCAATATAATACGTCAAAAGAAGAAAAAAAAAAAAACAAAAATGACAAATAAAAAGGAAAGTGAGCAAAAAAGAACCAAATTAAGAAAGTGTTGTGACTTAACAAGCAAAATTAATAAAGTAAAAAAGAAAACTAACCTGTTTAATCCCACCGGTAACAATAATTGTTGGACGCTCTTAAAGTGTTGTTTTGGCTTTGGGTAGCTAATGCAAGTTTAGAAATAAAAGAATAGGTTGTCTCCACTAAGTTGTACCAATGTCATGTGACTAGTGTGAATGGTCACATGACCAGGCCTTTTTACTTCCTGCCTGCACCTCGAGAAAGAGATGTCTGCCTCAAACTGGTATGAGGAAGTATTTAAAATACCCTAATTAACAGATATAACTGAACAAAAATAAAACTCTGAACAAAAATAAACCTCTGAATGAAAATAAAACCAAAGTTATTATACTAGGCCCAAGGAATCTAAGGAGTACCCTCCCTAATGACTTACTTAATCTAGACAACATTTTAGTAGATTTCAGTGCAGATGTGAGGAACTTGGGATTGATTTGTCTCAGGACTTATCCTTCATTTCTCATATAAAACAAAAGTCCAGAACCGCCTTCTTTTATCTCCGTAATATTACCAAAATTAGGAATGTACTGTCCCAAGGGGATGCAGAAAAATTAATCCATGCATTTGTTACATCTGGGCTGGATTATGGTAGTTTACCACTGACAGGATGGATCCAAATAAAGCCATAAAAAGTCTAACTGATCCAAAATGCCACAGTATGAGTTTTAACCGGGGTCAGAAATAGAGATCATATTTCTCCAATACTAGCGTCCCTTCATTGGCTACCTGTAATATTTAGAATTGAATTTAAAATCCTCCTCTTAACTTATAAAGCCCTAAACAACAAGACTCCATTCTATATCAAAGACCTTATTGTTCTCTGCAAACCAATCAGAACTCTCCGCTCTCAGAGTGCAGGTCTACTTGTGGTTCTAGAATCTGTAAAACTAGACTGGGAGGCAGACTCAAGCGTAGTCCTTGGTGCATGATAACCTTTTCACCTCATTTAGCCTCAGTAGGGAAACAAAACACAGGATCATGCCTAATATGTGCCTAATATACAGTAAATAGGTCAAACCAAAGAATAAGTGTAAATTTAGTCTATAGAGCTATACCAGCAACAATAGTTGCTTAGTATAAAATCTACATTTTCACTAACATAAACAACAGGAAATGAAAAAATTCATACCTATCATGTGTTAGGGGGGTCTAAGGAGTGAAATGCACGCACTTATTGTATTATATGCATTGTGAAAAATTTGGGATTAAACGGGTTAATAAAATATGAAGCAAAATTAACAAAAAAAACAATCAAATGCCTTTAAATTGTTTTCCAAGCTTTTCTTAGTGCAAGGCATAAAAACTGTTACATTTCCTTTGGTATGTAAAGATATTTTTATTAATTTACTTTGGGTTTTTATTTGGGCAAGATGTATAATACTGACCATCAGACAATAAATCAAAGTTAAGGAGATGACCATGAAATCCAGAAATCGAATATAAATAAATAAAATTTACAAAAGTAAAAAAAGAAGAAAATAATCAATAAATAAACAGAAATTTAAAAACTGAGTAATGCAGAAGAGCATCTGTGAACATACATGTAAAACCTTGAATCAGATGAAGAGCAGCAGCAGAAGGTCATACATGGTGACACACCCGTCAGCTAAGCACATTAAACTCAGGCTACAGTTCACACGGACTCAGTAAACGTGGTCAGTCGAAGGCTGCAAAAACGTTGCTTTGTCTGCTCTAGTGAATCTGGATTTCCACTGTGACATTTGGATGCTACGGTAACGAAGCAACATGAAAGCTTGGATCCATCCTACCTTGAGTCAACTCTTCAGGCTGCCCGTGGTGGCACATTTTAGGACCTTTAGTCCTACTTTGCATTGTTTAAATGTCACAGCCTGCATGAGTTTTGCTGCTGCTGCTATGCCTTTATGACCCTGGGTATCTTATGATAGCTAGGAGTACCCAGGACTAGAAAGGTGTACCTAATAAAGCGGCCCGTTAGTGTATCGAGACAAAGATCCTCTCTGGTACAGATGGATGTAAACCACGTTTATCTTTTGTGTCATGGCATAAAAGAAAAGTTTGGCCATTTCTGATTTAGCTGTGCCTAAAGCTATTACTGGAACAAAATGTTTTCATGATAAATGTCATATCATTATTTTATTCCAAGTGTAAAGGTAGAGTTTTGGTCCTGAATGTGATTTGTGTGTTTTAATTTGTAAGAAAAAAAAGGCAAAAGGATTTTGTAAAAAAATGACATATAAAATGCAAAAAAAAAAAAAAAAACAACCCAAAAATGACATAAAAAAACTGAAAGGGTGAAAATGGCAAAAGATGTAAAAAGTAAAGCATAATGTAATATATGCAAAAAGGTAAAAACAACTTAAGACATAAGTCCTGTCAGAGAAAAAGAGAAAGATGTGAAAAAACATAAAAGACAAAAGGCTATAAAGATGTAACACACACATAAAAGACAAAATGACATAAAAACATGAAAACATTAAAAAAACAAAAATCCAAAAACAATATACAAGGCAAGCTAATAAAAAAGACGACATAAATGACTTTGAAACCTCATGGAAAACCTAAAAATTGCAACATGACGTAGAGTAGAAAAAGATAAATGATGCAAAAATACATTTTCTCTTGGATTTCATGATTTTCACAAATCACAAAATCAAATCATTAACAATAAAGGCCATAAATAATTGCAGTTGAATATCATGATAATTATATTGCCGTGTCTTGCAGCGCTGGCTTTGGCTGCACACACACACACCCACCCACCCACACACACCCACACACACACACAC
>JAQQAE010013448.1:0-12751 GCA_029823295.1 Pseudamia nigra | reverse complement strand
CTATTGTAATTCTCTTCTTTTTGGTCTTCCTCATAAACTCCTCCATAAACTCCAACTGGTCCAGAATGCTGCTGCCCACATTATTACCAGAACCCCCTTCATCAGCCACATCACCCCTGTACTACACCAACTCCATTGGCTTCCCATCAAATACCAGATTAATTACAAGATTCCCCCCCATACCTCTCTGACCTTTATCATATTAATATTCCCACCCGGTCTCTTGGGTCTGCTTCTTCCATCACTCTGAAAGTCCTCCCAGTCCGTCTGTCCACCATGGGGTCAAGAGCCTTCTGGACTTGCATGCTGTATTTTAGCTTTGTTTTTACTTTTAACTGTGTTTTTGTTTTATTGCTTTTAACTTGTTGTTGCGACCTTGAGTGCCCTGAAAGGTGCCTTATAAATATAATGTATTATTATTATTATTATTATTATTATTATTATTATTATCTGTAGCTTATCTAATGACAGAATGACTTTTCAGATTCCTTCAACATCTGGTACAGGTAAGAAAAGAACAGGCATACTACCTTGTCAACTGTGAGGTTGTAAGCTGTGCTGACAAGTCGCCTGTTCATCCACCTCAAATGATTGGCTACTAGTTTGCCAACATCATAGACATCACCGGCTTTAATTCACAAACATCAATACGAATACTTGGCTAGTTTTGCATATGGGAAGTCACCCATATGATGTAAACAAGCTCCACCTCCCGCTGGTTACAAAGTGAAAGTAAATCAAGCAAAAGTGGCTAATTTAATTACAGTATCATATTGGTACAAATGGTAACATTATGAAATATTTCATGCCCGCTTTAAATGTAATTGGCAATGTATTCCTCAAAGTGAGTAATAGTTGTTAAAACCTTCTGCAATCTCTGAAGAGACAACATGTCACTGCTTACAGCTGTTCTGAAAACATACATACTACATGCTTTTGTTTTGAGATGTTTGTTCATGGGAATTTTATTTCTAATGTTCATGCCATTCATTTAAATGAGGAATATTTCAAAAAAGTTGACTAAATTACACAGTATAAATGTTATAAAAAAGTTACAACAGATGTATCCTCAATCAGCTGGACATTTTGATGTGGTCTGGAAAGTCCCTATGTATAGCAACTGTCCCCATTCCTCTCCCATTCATTTCAATGGAAAAAAAGAGAAATGCTTTATATTAAAAAGGGTAAAAGTAGACATGTCCTTGATGAGCTGGACATTTTGGCATGTGAATGTTCTAAAAAGCAGCTGATTCTGTTACAATCATCCCCGTTCCTTCTTCCTCTCCCATTAATTTCAAAGGAATAAAATTGAAAAAAGCTTTCTGTTAAAAGAGTAAAAGCAGGCAATTTTTTAATGATTAGCAGTTTATTTCAGACTCAGAAGACTGGTCCATGTTCTTGATGAGCTGAACATCTTGGTATTTGAATTCACTAATTTACCATTGTCATAAATCACTATTTTATGTAAATGTGTTAATGAATACATTCAGACAATCCTTTCAAACGTGGACTACAACATGGAGCACTGAATGTACAATTGCTATCGATGGATGAATGTATTTACACAAGGTTTGCAAAAACAATAAAGACTACATTTTTCCATTAAAAATTTTGGTTTTTAGCATAAAAACCATTAAATAAACACAATTTCCAGATCATTTTTATCATATTTTTCATGAAATGAAAATGATATAAATGGCCATGTAATGTTGTGCAGATGCTGACTTTAGCCTTTGAAATCAGGGAGCTATGGGAAATTAGTGATGCCTTTTAAATTTCAGACCAAATAATGCAGAGTTAAAATTCAATCTCTTTATGTTTCCAGTTTGGGACCCAAAAAAAAAGTTTCTTTTTGTAGCCTAATTCTCCAAAGATAAGATTCTATGAGGGAATGTTGGACTGTCAAGTGTGAGTTTTCTTTTATTTTATTACCAAGAGTTCTCTATGGGAAAATTTCGGAAATGCAGCTTTTAAGTAATCTGTTAATTTGTGGAATAGAGTTTTACCTATTTTAAATGGAAGTCTAAACAAATTTACTCATATTTTATACTGTATAAATGTATTCTCAGACACAGAATGATAGAAAATCTATTCCCGTGTGTCTGAATGCGGCCGTTTTCCTCGTCTGTGTGTTCTCGCTGTCTGGCTGTGATTAGGATGCAGTGAGCTGACATTGATCAGACGACCGTGGCCAAATTATACCTCAACCAGCCACAAGTCTGGAGAGCAGTTATACTCCAATTAACACAGGCCAAAGTCATTTCCTGGTCACATGTAGCATGCAGAGGTAATTGTGATGCAAATATTCAGCACGTCTCACATAAACATTTTAACCATGTGGCTCATTTGCAGATTTTGCAATTCACAATATCATAAAGAACTCACTTAACAGAAGAGAATGGATTGCAGGTTAGAACCTAATGAAGACAGCAAAAGTATTAGTTACTTTTTTTATTGTAGCTGCTAAATTCATGGCTCTTGGCATGATTTTGAGCTTTTTGTAATGTCAAATATCAAATTGCTTGGTATACTGTATGTAAGTATTATAGTATTGTCTCTAACCTCAACAATGCTACTCTCTGAAATATGACTCACTGTTAAACCTGTGATCTTCATTTGTACAAGTCTGACAAGAGTATAAAATATTTCACCGTGCTGCTCCTCTTTCCATCTTGCCTGCCCTAAAGCTAAGTTCAAACAAATAATCACAGTTATTAAGCACACCACAATGGTTATGGTAATGTCATTATCAACACACGCTGACAGGGAAACCAGCCCAGAAAAATTACTTAGATTAAAAAAAGCCTTGTCTAAATTTTGGTAAATATTCAATACAGAGTTCAAGTATCTTGATAGGTCATCAAGTGTACCACTGTTATTTTTCAGTTTGGTTACTAAACACTTTTAAGCAAATTTTGCTTTTTTAACCCTTATTAAAAAACTGAGGTTGTGACATTTTCAGCCTTGTGGTATTTGCAATCTTTAAAATAATGTCACATAATTTAAGCAAGGTAATGGTTTAAAAATGGTTACATTATGTCCATCGGGGCATGCTATATTTGTGAAACACTAGCATAATTATTCTTTATTATTATTTGATAATGTATAAAAATGTGACTCAATTATGCAATTTGAAAGTTTTAGTTTTTGTTCATTTTTCTTTTTTTTTGCATCTTATTTGGTTCATTTTCTTGATTGGTTTGTTCATTTGCTGTTGATTATGTTTTTCTTCTGATTTTGTTCACTTTTTCATCATTTTTTGATTGTTTTGGTCAATTTTATTCTGATTTTGTTCACTTTTCTTCATTTTTTAATTGTTTTTATTTTTTTCTGATTTTGTTCACATTTTCTTGATTTTTTTTATGGTTTTGTTCATTTCTTCCAATTTTGTTCACTTTTTAAAATTGTCTTATTATATTCATTTTATGTCAAAAACTGTCTCATTGCATTTTGCTTTACTTTCTGCTTTACTTTTTAATTACTATAAAATTTATGTCACTTTGTTCAGTCTGTCCACTGTAGTAAGCACTATGCGTGAAAGGGTTAATGGTATTATTTCAATGTTTTTACACCCACATAAGTCATTTTCAAGTGCTCGTCATTTCTTATATAAGAAAAGCTCAGTTTTTGGTTTGCTAGATGTGCAAACTTATAACACTTGAGCAAAGGAAACATGACAAATGAGGCCCATGTCAGTCACCAACACTGTCATTAGAACCTGTTAGACTTGATAGTCCAGCATTTTTTTTTTCTTGCATCAGTCTGGAGAAAAGTCCTTTACCCATCCAGTTTTAGCACGGGTGACTCCCGCCACTGGTGTGGTACCTGTCCAAGAACAACTTGTCTGAGGTCGCTGCAGAGCTGCAGTCTGACACAGTGATTATAGGTGGTGCACTGGGTGAGGAAAGCTGTGGTTTAGTGCTGAATATCTGAGAAATCCATTGTGAGCTTCACCTTTTTCTGAGGTACGGCTCTCCTGAGTTATTCGCCTTTGGGAGGAAGTAGTGGGTCCCCGGTCTGTTACCAGGAGCTATATCTCAGGCAGAGTTCAGTGAGGAAAACACTGGATATTAAGGACACAGTCACATCTGTGGTACACATTTTCCAATGTTTATTGGTTTATTATAAGCAGAGGTGGCAAAAGCACGCACAATGCAGATACATGTGTAAAAATGAGCAAAGATAAAGTGACTTAAGTACATCTACATCATTCAGGTAAAAGTGAAAATTTAGTCTCTGGAATATATTCAAAGTCAGATGTATTAATTTTTATGGAAACACACCATTTCTCCTATCTCTCCCATTCTTTCTTTCACATCTTCTTCATGTTACATCTTTCAGTCTTGATCTTGGGAATGCCTGAAAATATGAAAAAAAACAAAAATTAGTCACATTTCCATCACAAATTTTCACCAAATTTTCATAAAATTACCAAAACCACATACTAATGCATGCATTTCCATCCACTAGTGCTACAGTAGAAACAAAAAGAGTTGTTTCTTTGTCACTATAGGTTTAAAATGTAACCAGTTCTGAGCACATTGAGGAGTTTACAGATGAAAGAGGTGTGTTGTTTTTGTTTTATCCTGATGTGAATCATGCAGTGTTTCAAACTGTTCGACCCACGTCTCAAACTCGGAGACAGTTCATCAAAGCTTTTGTTTAACATTTGTCTCTGTTGCTCTTGATTCATGGTGGCATTGCATTTCTGTTTCTCATCTAACGCATTTCCTAACATAAATGTCACATTTGATGGTTGCCTTCTTTAACCTGGGGAATGTTGCAAACTTACTGATCCAGAAATGCCGCCACAAATAATTATTCACTAATGTGTTTTGCTTGTACTTTCATGTTCCTTAAACATGAACAAGTTTTTAAAATAGATATTGATTTTCAAGTATTCAACATTTCATTTTAGCTTTTATGTGCAAATTGAAAATGTGAACAAAAACAGCTTATGGAAACACACCTAAGACCTTCACTTAAATGCACTAAAACTGTCATCATTGTCGTGGCATCACTCATGATCGAGTATGAGGTCATCATCATCAGGGTCAGGGTTGATGACGGAGTCTGATTCTGGCTCATCATCAGCCGTTGCATAGATGAGCTGGAGGTTATTTATTTACCTTTATTAAACCAGGAAGTCGCATTCAGATCAGTAATGTTTTTTACAAGGGAAACCTGGGTTGTCGGGGTTCAAGGGAGTGTGCTTTCTCTGCCGATCTCTTTGCTTCATTTTGGTCTTGTCTTTGGTGTTCAAAAGATGCTGTTGCATCACTGAGGGTCCCTCTCCAGTTCATCCTGTGAGCAGCTTCCACTTCCCATGCAGAGCAGTCGATCCCAGTTCACTTCAGTGTGGATTTGAAGAGGTCCTTCAACTGCTGTAGTGGGGCTTCAGGCGATCTCGTGCCTGATTAAAACTAATGTTATCATCATCATTGTGGCACCACTTGTGATTGAGTATGGAGTCATTTTCATCATCTGGGTCGGGGCTTGCAATGTAATTGATGGCTGAGACGATTCTGGCTCTGAAGAGTCATCCGCAGCATGGATGAGTTGGGAGTTGTTGGGGTGCGAGGGTTTTCTCTGAGCTCTCTTTGCTTCATCTGGTTGCTGTCTTTGATATTTGACAGATGCTGTTGCATCTCTGAGGGTGTTGCATCCACTTTATCCTGTCAGCAGCCTCCTCCTCCCGTGTAGAGTAGCTGATCCCAGTTCCCTTCAGTGTGGATTTGACAAGGTCCTTGAAATGCTGAAGTGGGGCTCCAGGTCTTGTGCCTGATGACAGCCTAGCAAAGAGGACTTGTTTAGACAGTCTTTGATTGGGCAAATGGGACATGTATCCAGTCCAATGGAGTCGATGGCATGTCATGGAGGCATCAAGGCTCTTTATTTTTGTGTGGAAGAGAACGTCTTTGCTTGTGACTTGGTCCTCCTAGCTTGTGAATGTGCTTACGGCATAATACCCAAGTTTCACGTGCATACAGTAAAAACGACGGCCTAATGGACAATTTGGTGGTTTACATCAAGTCGTCATTGTTGAAAACTCTTTTGATCAGCTTGCTAAAAGCCACATGAACAGCCTTCACTGTTTTCAATGTCTTTCTCAGTGGTTGCTTGAGACATTAAGAAACTGCCAAGAAAGGGGAATTGTTCCACTTGCTCTACTTCAGCTCCACTTGCCTCATGAAGTTGTGGGTCCTAACGTAATGAGTCACAAAACATGACAAGGGGATATTTGTGTTAAAATGCAGGGATGAAACCTTACATGTTATTTGACAAATAAGAATTAACTTTGTCTTAAGTAGAGTAATGGAGTATTTGTACTTATCATCCTCTGTTTACAACAAGTTGATATATTTATTAGTGTGTACTATCTACAGCAGATGTGTGAAGGGATGTCACTCACTTTTAATGCTTTTACATTTGATAGACAAGAAATCACAATCCACACTCCAATGGATCCATTGTACGGCAGCACTTACTCACATGTGCCAGCAGAAACCCTCCATGCAAATATCTAAGATGGTGGAATTGAGATGTGGAGCATGTCTGTGGCTTTGGAAAAACTATATGTTTCGATGTGAAGAGCCATAATGTCAAGTATGTTACAGTCCATCAGCTGGATACCTGCCACACATAACATATATGAAGGACGCTCTGGGGAGCTGTATCACAAACTTTAGCTTTCTTTTTCCCTGTCGTTGCAGACAGAAGTGCCTTATGATACAGTACAGCAGACTCGTGCAAAAGTCACACATTTGACATGTAACATCTTTTTTTGTGTGGGTGGTGGTTGCGAGGGTGGGCTGTCATATATGTACGTGTGGCATATTTTAGGGGGAAAACAGTAAGCACGATGCATGTATCGATTGTCATGACGTGTTTCAGCTGCTCGAGACACATTGTAAACTCTATCAGTCACCCAATAAATCTCGCTGGAGGAAAACACAACACAAGATATATGGCTTTTTAATGAATGTGAGCCAAGGTGGAGTTGTAGTGGACTTGACTGAGCTTGAATAGGGTGCGTGGGTTCAGTGAAAGCGGGGTGAAATCCACAGGGACTACGGTCAGTGTAGAGAGTAGCCGAATACATGAGGGTAGACACAAGGCCCTAGTCACAAGGGGTTAATTGTAGGTGTTTAAAGACCACATGTCGTTAAAGAGCTGGTGGGTGGAAAGAGTTCTATTTATACATGGCAGAGGTAATGAGGTGAAATTATTCTGTCCGCCAGAGATGGGATGTGACCACAGCAGGCTGGTGGAGACTCTCCTGCCCTGGCTCGGACTCCTGAGAATGTTTTCAGACCAAATACGGGCACTGAAACGTAAGCTTGCTAATTAATTCCCATTTACATATGGCCAGCTGTGGTTTCCATTGCACCCTAAAGGCGAGACGCCATGTCACAGCAGCAGGCGATTGATTGACTAATTAATGATTC
Source organism: Pseudamia nigra (assembly GCA_029823295.1). Lineage (NCBI taxonomy): Eukaryota > Metazoa > Chordata > Actinopteri > Kurtiformes > Apogonidae > Pseudamia > Pseudamia nigra. Next base: position 5,303 of record JAQQAE010013448.1, on the reverse strand, counting down.
CCCAGATGCAACAATTAAATGGAAATTAACTTATTAGGCCTCACACAGTATTATGCCAAAGTGATGTTTTCATTACTCATGTTTACATGATAAAACATAGAAACACAGCTATGGCCAGAGTAGCTTTAAACATGAAGTACTTTTTTCTGCAGCCTTAGTCAGTTTTATTTAGAGATGTATACATCTGATGTGAAAAAACACATGTGATCAAGCATGTTTAGGGTGAGCAAACAAGCATACCTGGCTCCACTAGAGGGAGCAACTCCACAGGGATCACATGCAGAAGAAATGCATAATACTGTTTGATATTACACTAGTCATGACCTACATAAAGAGCATGCATAATGTCATTTCTAGATACTATCACAGCCTGTAGCACATGCAGTTTTACTTTTAAAGGCCAAGGTTCAACAGTCATCATCCTAGACCTGGGGTCTGCAACCTGTGGCTCCCGGGCCACGGCTTCTCCAGTGACTCCTGTGGTTTTGTCCTGTGATGGATATATTAAATTAGAGTGAACAAAATAAGCACTCAATCACCAAAAATCATCCGCAAAATGAACAAAAATTAGGAAAATGAACTAAATTGTTTTTAAAAATCAATAAAATAAATAAACATTAATTAAAAAAATTAATGCAAATGAATTATATTTTAAACAATAAGAAGAAATTGATGTTAACATGTTGTCACCTAGAACAATGTGTCATATTTCTTCTAGTGCATAAAGAGTTTTAATATGTTTTGCAGCTCTAGACACTTTTTTCTTCTTTCTGCCCAAAATGTCTCTTTCAGTTATAGCAGTTACGACCCCTGTGCAAAACAAAACAGTGGGACACAATCTACTGTGTTTTATTACTTCAGATAATTATCACACCCATCACTGTAACTTATTAAAAGACTGGTTCGATCTCACTATCAGCCCCTACGTTACCAAAGACACACCTTTCTTTTCCGTGTATTTTTTTTTTGTTATTTTCAACATTGTACATAAATTCTGAAAACATCCAAATTGTGAAAGAATGCATGGAATTATGTAGTAAGCAAAAAAAGTGTTAAACAACCCAGAACATGTTTCATATTTTCAGTTGTCCACAATTAGCTCTGATGGCAGCTTTACACACACATAGCTACTAGTGCTACTACAACTACTGTACAAATTCATATTATGGCAAGAAACACTCAGTTAAGAGAAAAGACAGTCCATCATGACTTGAAGATTACTTACACTAGCTATTTTTCCTCAACCCCCATGTTACGATCCTCGTTTCCATAGCCGTGGGATTCACCTCTCGGTAAAATACATATGATGTATCAAAGGATGTGGGCGTGGTTTGTGAAACTCACTCTCATCAGCACATTGCAGAAAGCTGTGTGTGGCGAGTTAATTTGAACAAGTGTGTGAAAGCGGGAGCAGACAGGCTCAGACAGAGATTCAGCATTGAGGATCCAGAGATGAAGAGAGTTTTGACCCACCAGCCACTTGTCTGAGAAGGCAGGGCTGAAAGAACTCAGCCATTTATCTACAGAACAAGGCATCACACTTTTAAATAGCACGCTGATGCTGTTTGTAAATCTTCTTCTTTTCCTGTCGGCTGTTCCCTTCAGGGGTCGCCACAGCGAATCATCTGCCTCCATCCCACCCTATCCTCTGCATCTTCTTTTCTCACACCAAATACCTTCAGTAAATATTCACCTTAAAAAACTCTGAACTACATTACCCAGCAATTCTGGATCACTATATCCAGGATTTTGCTCATATCTGGATCAAACTTTGTAGTTTGATAGACTCTCTTATGGTGTTATCCTGTGTTATGTGGCTACATTTTATGGTGTTATTCACTGCGTTACAAGGACAAATGTTGAATTTGTCCCTAACTCACGATAGTGAAGAATCCTTTAAAAATCTTCTGGATCCAGATGATGATCCAGATCACTCCCACAATCTAATTGATTGGTCTTTATGCCACTGCCGACATACCCTGAACATTTCATCCAAGTCTATTCATAACTCTTCAAATTATGTTGTGAACAAACAGATAAGCTCATGAGAACAAAAACCCAACCTCTTTGGTGGACGTAGTAAGATCTTAATGTCAAAGAGACATCCTTAATAAATAGTAAACGAGGAAAAAAAAATTGAATGAGTGAACAGGTTAAACTGTCAAAATCCATCTGCACATTTCTTCAATGTTGTGACCAGATTAATAATGCTAAACTAAGAGATGTAATTGAAGTGTACATTTCTGTTCCTGTCTCTGAATTTCCACTTTTCGTATTACTCAAGTGTGGTTCTTTTGTATCTTGTTATCCTATGTTATCTTGCACTTTCTCAAATTTGAATAATGTTTAGTTTGGCCTAATTTAACATCACACTGCACAGGGATTATTTTCTAAATCCACTTAAACAATCTTCTCTCCTCTACGATGAAATGAACAGCAGAAACAACACCCTTGTCATGTACTTTAGCGGTCAGTCCAGCGTGGTCCCGGGCCAGGTCTGCGGCTCGCTCTGTGCTGAGGTTTTGACGGACACTGGATGGAATACAGCCTGAGGACATCCGCAGGGAAGGTTTTGTGGTTGCCAGAATCTGATCATTGGAAAGGCGTATGTAACCGAAGAAAAAAGAAAACGGCAAACTGGACAAGCTGCCAACATCATCATGCAATTTTTGGACCAATCTGAAATGCCAAGGGAAGCCAGATCTACTTCCTGCACTTGATAGTTTTCTCAAATCACTGCTCAGCTTCCTTCAAATCCCCTTTAAGCAGCATTTTGTCCTGTAGACTTTTACATGTTTGAGAGGAGAAAATGGAGAATTAGGGGAACACTAGAGAAAAGAGTTTGCTAAGGCTGTGATTAATAGATGTATAAAGCAATGTCTGTCGTTCACTGAGCATTTTCCTCTGGCGCTCAGGTTACGCGGACTAAAACGCCGTTTGTCCGTCGGAGGGAGGGCCAGGATTTTACCCTTCCTGTCTGCCTGCTGGTAAAGGAGGGAGGCCAGAGCACTATGGCATGACGGTCAGTGGCACCCACCCTGCATTTCCATCGGCGCCTGCTGTCCGAGCCAAGGCTGAAAAAGGTGAGATGGCTGATAGTCTCCGAGAGGCCACCTCTAGGTCCTGAAAGTCTGTGTCGGTGTGTTTTTTGTGAACAGAAATGTTGATTTAGTTTTTATAGAAATTTTTTTCAGCTCAGCACCGAGAAGAAAAATCTGGCAGCTCCTTGGGACTTAAACTTAGAAAAGTGCATTATAAATGGCCATTAGATGCAAAATACATACTTTAATGTAGATTATTAATAGGTAATATTCATAATTTATTTTATTTTACATGTAAAAGATGATAAGGTGTATAAGATTAAGGATTGAGCTTGGTATCATTTTGATTTACTGTAATGTAGTGAACACCTCGATAAGTAATAAAATAATGCACAATGTGAAGTCACTGACAAACCTGAAGAGTAAAAGCTTATGCATTAGATGAATAAAAATGACAAATATATACAACATAATCAAGCAGATGAACAAAGATGAACAGAAGGAAGAATAAATGACATAATAATAATTGATGAAATAAACAAAAAATTAGCATCCACATAATGAAACAAAACTAGGAAAAATAACATAAAATACACAAAAAAATACCAAAATAAAATACAAAAAATAAACAAAAAATAAACAGACAAAAAAAAACAAAATGAAAAACATAATGAAGAAAATGAATGAAAATGATAAGATGAACAAAAATGAACATCATAATGAGTGGACTAGTCGAACAAAAAATACCAATTATACACAATATTAATAAAATGCTCGACATAATGAAAAAGTAAATAAATAAATAAATTGACAAAATAAACCAAAAGTAATTAAAAAAACCAAAACAAAAATATAGTAAAAATTCACAAAATTTTAAAGAAGTGATTAAGAAAATGAATAAAATAACAACATAAACAAAACAAGCGCAAAATATTTTTTATTAAATATAAGGGAAAAATTTACTTAATGAACCTAAGGCCGGCCGCACACGGAGAAACGCGACTCCTCTCATCTCAACTCAACTCTGAGTTGAGTTGAGATGAGTTATGATTGAAGAAACCTCGCACACAGCTGCAGATTGACAGCACGATGCACACCTGGGAACTGGCGCCATCTGTTGACAGTAAACATTGATTGCATTGTGACAGGTTATGACACACACGTCCACCAACGATTTCTGTCGGGACGTCGTCAAGACTGAAAAGTCTGGGTCGGGATCCACCGCACATCAAGCCAATTTTCCAGTTGAGTTGAGATGAGTCGCGTTTCTCTGTGTGCGGCCGGCCTAAGATAAAATAACACACATTATGAACAAATACTGTGAAAGTCAATTGGAAAATAAACCAAAACATTTTGAGAAAAAATAAAAAAAAAACAATCAAGAGAATTTTCAAAAGTGAACAAATCATGAAAATAAAGAAAATATGAACATAATGAAGATAAAATAATCCACGTAATATATAAATACATACCGTATATAGAGAAAATGAACAAGTGCATAAACACACAAAATTAACAAAATTCTGAAAATTAACTAGAAAATTGAAAAATAAAGAAAAATCTAACAGAATAATGAAGAAAATTAACAAATGTCAACATCATACTGAACAACCTAATCAAAAAATTTGAAAAACGAATGTTTGTAATTAGCATATGTGACACCTACTAAACACCATAAAAGGCCAGGTGTGGTGTTGTATGCAAAAAGCTTAGGGTTAGCAATTTCAGAGTGTGGACTCCATCTTCATCAGGGTCTACAGTCCTTTCAAACCTCCCCAAATTAAAGACAGAACTAGTAAATGACCTGAGGTGTGCACTAAGAGTAAACTGACCAACAGTCCAACCAAATCACATACAAGACAAAGAAATGGAGGATCTAAATTACTGGTTGTTACATCTTGAGGAGGCAACAGTTCAGTCTGACAGGTTGACCTGTATTTATCCAGACAGAGTGTGTAAAAGCGCATACTATAACAGGATGACAACTGTTCAAACAAACACTGACAGAATTAAAACCTCATTGTGGTAAATATCTGGTGGATTCTTTTGTCTCTGAAAGTAATGCTGACATTAAGCCACACGTGTTCTGACAGCTCAAATCCAGCACAGCACATGTCTTCGTATAATTGCGATGTGCACATCAAACTCTCCCACACATCTTCTTTATAAGCTATCTGATGTCAAGTCTGCAAATATGAGACCGCTGCCTTCACAGCATTATTTTTCATTACATCTCATTTCCATCATTTTCGTTTGTCTTTT
>JAQQAE010013447.1:0-12751 GCA_029823295.1 Pseudamia nigra | reverse complement strand
AAAACCTGATGCGGCCCAGCCTCACCCAGACCCGAGCTCCAGCGGCCCCCGGTCAAATTGAGTTTGAGACCCCTGATTTAGAGTGACTAATTCACCTAACCCCCTGGTGCATGTTTTAATCCAATATGTTTTTTTTTTTTTTTAATACAGTCCAAGTAAATACTGGACCAAATTCATTCTGGGTTAATAGAATCCAGGAAGATGGATTGAAAATTTAACTCAAATGCTGGCTCATATTCACTGTGTTGGTTTGTTCATTCTACTACATAAATATGTTGAATATTTTCAGCAAAAGGTCATATTATTCTTCAGATTCTGATTCTGATTCTATTAACTGGATCCGTCCATCCATTTCCTACCCTTTAATCCTTGTAAGGGTGAAGAATTGTGCTGGAGCCAATCCCAGGTGACTTAGGGCGAAGGTGGGGTACACCCTTGATGAGTCGCCAGTTCACCACAGAGCTGACAGATAACCAGTCAGTCTCACATTCATACCTATGGGCAATTCAGAGAGACTAATTAACCTAACTTCTAGTGCATGTTTTAGTTTGTGGGAGGAAGCCAGAGAATCTGGAGAGAACTCATAGAAATCCGTATTAACAGGAATGTTTCATTCATTTCACCTCATTAATAGGGTATTATTATTATTATTATTATTATTATTATTATTATTGTTGTTGTTATTGTTGTTGTTATTATTATGCTTGTTTACAATCAAATCTACAAAAACACTATCAGTAAACAGTTAAATCATAATAATATACTGGCCTATAACAAAATAAAGTAATGTAATGCAAATGATAAGTATGAAATAAACATTGATTTTTGTGTAGACTATGAATGTTCTCCCATTTTCACATCTTGAATGTGGATACATTGAAGTCAAAATAACATAAAATGTACACAGTTCTATATAGAAACAAATACTGTTTTCTTAAAGGATGATCTACATATAAAAGTATCCATGAGGAAAAAGCTGACAAGAGAAGTTTCATGTGAAAAATTTTATAAATATATACCATTTTGGAATTAGGTAAGTTAAGTGAATGTCTGAATTAAATAAAGTATCAAATAAATCTGCAAACACATCTGAATCACAAAACATTTACATCAAGGGTGGCACAATGGCTAACGTGCACCTCACGGCAAGAAGATTCTTAGTTTGAAGCCTGGGGTCAACTCAGAGCCTTTTGTGTGAAGATGCATGTTTTCCCAGTGTCTGTGAGGGTTTCCTCTGAGTACTCTGCAATTAAAAACACGTACATTATGGTTTGTGTGTGTAGTGCAGGGGCACTGCAGTGGCAGAGGGTACCACTTACCTCTAACATCAAGAATGTTCTGAGTTCAATTCTGGGTTGTCGCAGGGCCTCTCTCTGTGGAGTTTGCACGTTCTGTTTGTGTCCACAGGCTTCCCTATCGTTAGATTATGGTGATTGTGTGTGCCATTGATTGGCAACTGCAAAGGAATTTCCCCCTTGGGGGGGGGGTTCTATAAATAAAAATAAATATATGGAGTTAATCCTGTATGCTACAATGTTTACAGGTCCTATAATATCTCTGTGTAGAGGCCTTTATTTTGTTCAGAGTAAATTGTTGAGTTTATTTGAAACATTTCTGAAACTATAATACAAACTAAAGTGTAATTTGTAACTTGATGACTCACAACTGTGATGAAATAACAACTGCTGAGAGACTTTCACATTGGTATTTAACACAACCATTAAATGTGTCACAACTTTAATATTTACAAAGGTTAAAAGGGGTTAAATACTAGTAGTCATTTGAGAGCACTGCCATCATAATGCACATTTTAGATTATAGTGGTATATTTTTAATTGGGTTTCTAGTTAAAAAATATGGCACTGGAAAAAAATATGTTGTGGACATGTAGTATTCATGTCATAACCTCCTAAGACCTGAGCTGTTATTTGACATAGATTTTTTATTTCCCTTTGATATTTGGGGTTGTTGGAACCTGATAAGTATAATATAGTACTGTATTATCTTTTGACATGAGAAAAATTATGTCAACATTAAAGTCAGCTTTATGTAAGTGTGCAAAACTCTTTATTTCCACCCTGAACCTAGCAGTTTTTTTCCTGACTGCTTTTGCATTCATTAATTACACATACAAACATTTTGCACATCTTTTGAAGATCACAGTGCAAAAGGTTAAAGTCAATAGTGTTTCCTCTAATTATCCAAGAAACTATAATTGAATAAAACGTAAACAAGTCCCGGACCACATGTTTGCGTGAGCACCGTTGGTCAGCATCATAGACTGTATATGACGTCAGCATAGATCCCTCAACCTCCGACTTACAATGAAAGAACCTGGCAACCTTGTAGGAGTGTCCTTGAAAGGGGTTGACAGATCTCAAAGATTAAGCGTTTTCAATTCAGAGTTATCTGTCGAAAAGCAACACTATACAGTTGTTATTAAGCACCGATATTTATACACATACAAAACAACACCTTATTTGTTTTTAACAAAAAATTATGCTGACTGAAACTTCACCTCTTTTTAGACAAACGCTGAATACGGTATTGGAGTATATAGCACGAACATGGCAACAACGATACACCGGAAGTATTTTACCGGCGGGAAATTCACAAATACGGAAGTTGTATTTGAGACGTCGAGCGTTTGACGCCTGAAAAACAGCTGTATGAAATAAAATTATCCGTGCTTTTTATTGAAATTAGCCAACGATCGACAAGTGCAGGTAAAGCTTTTCTTTCCTTTGCCGTCACTCCCAGCAGTAGCGGATATCTCGTAAAAAACAGCTATGATAGCTACTTTGTCTATTTTAACTGTAGGTTAATAGAAGATTGATCATCATGAAGGCTGATATGGATAAAATCGTGTCACTGTCAGATGGAGACAGTACTGTCGAACTCCAGAAGTACCTTTCCTCCCTTACAAATGACCAGGTTACTTACTTTTTTGAAACTTACTGTAAACTGAGAGTCACGTTTAACCGTGTTCTTTCTTTGTGTCTCACTCCACTATCTGTTTTCTGGTTTTCCAGCTCATCGCTGTTATTACTAATGGCGCATTGAAGGGCAAGAAGATTGGTACCGTGATTAAAGGCATTTTTAAGGGCAAGTATTCAATGTATTTATTGGCAGCATGGAAAGTAAAACACATTTAAATCTACAATAAATGCAGTCAGAAACACTCAAACATAATCAGTGATAGTTTTATTGTCACATTAGTTGGCATATGCTTAAAAAGCCCTCTTACGTGTTTGCTGTTTGTCACAGGCTCCCCATCCACTTCCTCTGAGGGGTCTAAGCGTAGACTTCTGCTGTACCAACACTGCATCCCCCTCTGTGAGTCTGGAGACCTACAGACTGAGGTAGCATCAGATATCATTGGACTACTCATGCTGGAGGTAAAACAGCTTATTACAGTGTCAGTAAATGATGTAAACACTCACTTGTGAGTGGCTTCATATTACATCTGTTTAGTCTAAATGCGGATACAATGACAAAATTAAATGTACTGTATAATGTTCACCTATTGATTTCCTGTGTTTATGTTTTGTACACTACACTTCCACTTGATATTTTTCTTTAATTTTCACTTTGTCTCATATATTTACAGACTCCTACCTTGTCTGGACCTTGTCTTGCACAACTTGCATCTCTTTTTGTGGAAGCCATTAAGGTGGGAAAAATGGGCACCGGGAAATCACTGGAGCTGTTTCCTACTGTACTTACTGCCCTAGCAGCCTGTGAAGCTGTGTCTTATGGCAAAGGTTTGTAAAAATGATTAGCTTTAGTAACTTTATTAGTCTTTTATATATACTGATGTTGTTGGCAAGATCCCAATTTTGAAAGATAAGGAGCATCTGTTTCTTGTGGTCTCTTGCAACTTGCCTTTAGGAGAACTCAGTGGTGAGGAATACAAGAAACAACTGATCAACAGCCTCTGCTCAAGCAGGTGACAAAATCTTTTAATATATAATGTAGTGCTGTGTAATTCAACCTGTACAACAGTGTCACTGTAGACAAAGTTTTCAGAAAATATGTGGCGATTCTTTACAGAATCCAATTTTTCTAACAATATTTCCAAGTGGCACTTAATTGTGAACTATCAATAACAAACAATTTTTCATGCAGATGGGACCCACAGTGTGTCATTCACTTGACAACCATGTTCAGGTAGCACCCTTTTACAATAAGGCCATGTTTTTGTACTTGAGAAAACACCAGTTTATTGCAGCACCTTTTTTTTTTGGCATTTCTCTTACTGCCATATTTTATGTGTCTGCCTCATGTCAGGGATGTGCCATTATCAACAGAAGAGCTGCAGTTTTTGGTGGAGAAAATACTGAGAATGTTCATCAAATTAGATCTTCAGGAAATCCCACCACTGGTCTATCAGCTGCTCCTTTTATCTGCAAAGGTATGTGACAACAGTGATTTTTCTGCAACAGATAATCATGCCATTCTCTTTTTGTCCAGTTTGTTACTTGGCCTCATGTTTTCTAGGGCTGCAAGAAACAGGTCCTGGATGGAATCATCAGTTATTTCAAAGAACAAGACCTTCACCAGGAAGAAGAGGAAAAACATGGAGAGTGAGTCACTTAGATTTCAAAGGACTAAATGTTAATTTCAGTTACTTCTGTGTTTTTTTTTTTTTTTTTTTACTATCGGTTTACTCACTCTTGAGTATTTTTTTCTACTCTTTTCTCCCAGGAGCATGGAACTAGACGTTCAGTCCATTCCTCAGGACCAGTTAAGGCATGTGGAAGGCACTGTCATCCTCCACATTGTCTTTGCTATACGACTTGACCATGAACTCGGGAGAGAATTCCTTAAGAGCTTTAAGGTAACTTTTGAGCTGAAGCTGTAGGATTAAAATTAGATTTAAAATTTTGATAAAATATTCATACTGTAATTCCACAAAAACAAACTGTCTTTCTGCAGGCATCCTATGGGGACCTGTGCCCTTTCAGTGTTGCCTTGTTACTGTCAGTGGCTCGAATCCAGCGATATGAAGAGCAGGTGAAGCATCTTATTTACATTTTCCTTATCACTCTTTTGTTTCTAAATATTACCTGCTCGTTTCACTTGTTCAGTCCCTTTTCCTTTGTCAGGTGTTTGAGATTTTGAAGGGGGCAATTATCAAAAGTTATAAAGATGAGCAGCTGCTGCAGGGATCAAAGTTCCTGCAGGACCTGCTGCCTGAGCACTGCAGCGTGGCACAGATGCTACTAGACACAGTCAAGAACAGGTCAGATCCACATCCTTAGGTTTTGAATCTCATGATAAATATTTAGCATTATTATTATTATTATTATTGTTATTATTATTATTATTATTATTGTATTATTAACCCATTCAATTGTTTTCTGATTTCATTATACTTTTAAGTTGTTCTATTTTGCTGAATTCACTTCCTTTAAATTTAAAACAGAATTTAAAAAAGCAGCCAGCTATCTGCCTTTGGATTTATAGAAGCTAAAAAAGTGAAAGAATGCATATCAAAAAATATTTTCAAAACCTTTGTTTATTCACAGCCCTTTGTTCACTGGTATTCTTGAACGTGAACCTTTTGATATGGGCAAAAAAAATGTATTTTATTTAGAGCTGCACCTACTGTAAATAATGTCAATTAATCTGTCAGTATTTTGTTTGATGAATTAAGTGATTGTTTGATTTGCAAAGTGTAGATAAGAGAAACCTTGGCCCTATGCTGATAGGTTATGGTACTTTTTTTCTCAGGAAAAAATATAAAAATAGAGAAATAATTTTTTTTCATCCATATGATGTGTGTCTATTAGATACAGAATTTCCCAAGTCAAGAAAGTCATAGTTATCTTAAAGATAATGTAGTTATAGCTAATTTTGTGTGAAACAACTCAGATGACAGCATTTCTGTCTGGCATGATATAAGCCATCCAACTCTGAAACAGTACCAAGAAAGAAGAAAATCACCACAGGCCTGCTCATACTGATGTGCAGAAACTGTAAAAAAAAAACTCTGAGCAGATTTTGGAAAGATGATGTCAGTGATTCTGTAAGCACAAGAAGCCTGCAAATGTCTTATTTGGTCTCTAGCCCAAGTATATTCAGTTCTCTGTCATAGAGGGGAAAAAACAGAAAATATTCACATTAAAGAATGTCACTCAGATATTTGGTCTGTTTTTATAACTCAAACTATCCAAACCAGTTATCAAAATGTTGTTTATCAGTGTAATAATCAGGGATTATCTGGAATCTACACTTTCACTTGTGCAGTGTGTTTGGTTGGGATCATGTGACCCAGGGGCTGGTGCAGCTGGGTTTCTTCCTTATGGACACATTTGGACCCAAGCCTGGACCATTTGGTAAAAATGCAGAAGGTTCTGCTTCTGTAGCCAAGACCCCGAGCCAGCAGGCATGTAAGCTTGGAGGTCAGGTGCTCCTCCAGGGCTTCAAGGTAATACATGAATATTATTTTATCAAATTATCAAAATGTAAAATGAAAATATGACCACCCATGCATCACTCAAGTATGTATTTATTCACACTTTGGTGTCTCTTTTCTATAACAGGTGCATGAGCCTCTCAGGGGTGAGATACTGGAGCAAGTCCTAAATCGACTGGTCACAAAAACATCTTCACCTGTTGTTCATTATTTGGGTAATACAACCTGCAGATATTGATCCAGACCTCTCTTTTCCAAAAGGTCTGACAGTCCCTAATCAGTCCAAGTAGAGACGTCATTTTGATATATATATATATTTTTTAATTTACTACATCATCAGACCTGTTTTCCAACATTGTGGTGTCAGCTCCCATGATTCTTCTGGAGTCATCGTCCAAGGTGACGGAAACATTTGACCACCTGTCATATTTGCCTTTGGCCACTGTGCAGGGTCTGCTAAAAGCTATTCAGGTATCAGAAACACACACCTACTCGCTGATTTCTGTCTCTCTCTGTCCAGTCATGACTTTATGTTTAATTTATAGCCATTACTGAAGGTCAGTATGTCACTCAAAGATGCTTTGATTCTGGTTCTTCGCAAAGCCATGTTTTCCAGGTAAGCATTATTTTAATCACACAATGTCTGTCATTAAATATGAATGCAGGATTTCTGCATTTGAGGCTACAGTATGTCACATTCTGTTCAATGTTTCACCCATGCATCACTTTTATGAAATACATTTTAACCCCATCTCACCTGTTTAACACTTCTAGTCAACTCGATGGGAGAAAGTCTGCAGTGAACGGCTTCTTATTGCTGCTGAAGAATTTCAAAGTGTTGGGCAGCTTGGCTTCGAGTCAGTGTAGTCAGTCAGTCTCCTCCAGCCAGGTAAATACCCTCTGATCATTTGTGTGCTTTTTGTAATAATGAAAGTTTGTCAAGGTTCTGTCAACATTTAGATCTGTCAAAACATCCCACTGATCAATCACTTGTATAGTAACGGTCTCTAAATTTTGAATAGATCCAAGTTGATGTTCATGCTCGTTACAACTCTGCTGCCAATGAAGCATTCTGTCTGGAGATTCTCAGCAGTCTGCGTCGCTGCTTAGGTCAGCAGGCCGATGTGCGCCTTATGCTCTATGAGGTCAGAGATTTTACTTCTTTTGAGTTTTGCTATATGTTGGGACATTACAAATCAGTATTTACTAAAGACACATTAATATGCACAGCTATAACTGGCAAGACATGCATTAGATGACATGAATTTTGTATTTCAGGGATTCTATGATGTTCTGCGTCGTAACTCCCAACTTGCAAGCTCTATTATGCAGACCCTCTTCTCACAGGTATGTTTGACCTTAAGTATAAAGAACTTGTCATCTGTATGCATCGAAATATTTATGCATGATGTCTTTAAATTGCTAGCTGAGGCGTTACTATGAGCCTGAACAAGATCTCCTGCCCCCCATGAAACTGGAACCATGCATCACTGCACAAGGAGACCAAGTCTACCTCCAGGAGCCTCTGGTACGCTGTCTACACTCTACCATTGTTAAGACTGTGTACTGCTTCTCCAATATGCACAATTACCAGGTCTGCAGCTCCTTTAAACAATGTTTGTTCTATCTTAGGCCCATCTGGTGAGCTGTACTATACATTGCCTACAGTGGCTTCTAAATATGCTGAGGTCAGCCAATTTTAATACTGATGACAGCGATGATGAAGATGATGACAAGGAGGGATACCAGTCTGAACTGCAAACGATGCTGGAGAGTGTGACAAGACGGATGATCAAGAGTGAACTAGAAGACTTTGAACTGGTATTCATTTTTACATTAAAGCAGTAGATGTTTAAATGTTTGTGAATCCCCTCTGGTAGCTGTAAGTTGGTCATGTCAGTCACAGGATAATTAAAACATTAATTTCTGTTTGCTGAATTGAAAGTAGAACAGAGTCCTGGCTTAAAAGGTAAATCGTGTCGGCTGAACGGAGCACAGTTTATATTTTAATGTTGAGGCCATATGTGGATTTTAGTTAACTTGCTTAAGCTCAAAATGAAATGTTGATAAATTTTTGTCTGTGTTGACAAGGATAAGTCAGCAGAGTTCTCCATGGGATCCAGTGTTGGAGTGAAGAATAACATCTATGCTGTTCTGGTGATGGGTGTGTATGAGGTCCTCATGGAGTACAACTTCATCAAGGCCAACTACAGGTACCAGCTAACTCACTTTGTATTCAGTTTTCATTGTGTTGCATGAATGCTCTAATTTCATTTTCTAGTTTTACACTTGACTGTTGAACTTACAGTAAAAGTGGCTTTGAGGAGCTCTTGGAGCTGTTCAGACGCTACCACAAGATATGTGAGATCCTGAAGGAGAAGGCAGGAAAGAGTCGGGTGCCCTCACATAAAACTCCTCGAAGTTTACTCTCCATGGGCTTCATTTCAACTCTGCTCACTGTTCTCTTCAGGTAAATGTCCTCCCTACCTACTGATCACATTAACTTACTGGTTCTTTTACTGATGAGAGCAATTACAACCTCTACAGAGACAGCACTCAGAGCAGAGAGGAAGCTCTTTCAATTCTGCGCCAAAATGGAGAGTTTGTGCGTTATTCACTGAGTGTGGGCATACAGAAAATCCAGCAGCTGGAGGAAACTGGACAGACAGACGGCCCAGATGGAACAAACGCAGACAGGACCTTTCGCTTCCTCTGTGACATGACAAGGTTTGAATTCGTCACCCAAAATAAATGTATTTATTTTGATTATGTGATACTGTCTGTGCAATCAGATCCTCATTTGTGCATGAATGTGCTTCAGTGTGTTGATGTGGAGGTACACCAACATCCCCAGTGTGGTGGAGGACACCGGTAAGAAGGAAAAGCGCTCCAGCTTGTCCCAGCTGTGTCTAGAAGGACTGCTGAGGATCTTCACAACCTGCCAGCAGCGTTACCCTGACAAGATGGCCCAGCTCTTCTCCTCCATGGGTGAGACGTGTATAACATTTGGTTTGTGTTGTTACCAGGGCATCTATGGGTCCTTAAAAAGCCCCAGAATTTTATAAGGCCATAGAAGTCATAAATTAGGCTCAAGTTTGAATTTGCTTCGTCTTAATGGTAACAAACATTTGACTTATTTTTCTGTTGTACATTATTTTTGTCAAGGTATATGTAACCCGTCTGTGTTCAAGCTCACACCAAATGTTTTTTGGTGCCGCTTTAAGGTCTTTTTACTTTGAATCTGCACTTACCTGTTGGTAAAATGTAGACTTCATGTTTTTTAATTATTTCCTTTATTCAGTTTTTGTTCGTTTTGTGGAATATTTTGGTGATTTTTTTTTTTCTTTCATTTTCTTGATGATTTTGTTTCTTGCTTTATGTAACTTTGACCTACCCTAATTTTTATGCACCTTATCTTTCACATTTATAGTTTATAAATTAAATTATAGCATATAAATTATAAAGTAAAAAATTGAAATATTATCAACTGTCTAGACTCCCTCAAATTTGGTTAAATCGATCTGAGCAATGTCTCAAACAGCATTAAGTTTAAAACTCTTCTGTTGTACATATGAAGATGATACAAGGCTTTCATCATGTTTTGTTTCCTTATTTTCCTTTTCAGAGATCTCAGATGATGATGAAGCTGAACCAGACAATGGCAACATCACACAGATTAGCTTCTTCTATATCTGTCAGTTTCAGGTGCTCTTGTACAGAAATTATTCATTTTTGATTTTCTTTTACACAGCATGACTTCACAAATCTTCAGCCACAGTATTTTCAGTGAATGAAGTAATCTAATCCCTTTTCTGCCAACAGAGGGCGCTGTTCTCTCAGTTAAGTGGTGGAGAAGATGAGTTTAATAGCAAAGAGGCCCAGCTGCTGGTCAGCATTTTGAGTGTGCTTTCACGACAGCTGAATCCCTCATCCCAAGAGGTAGGTGTGTCTTGAATGCACCCTTTTATATGATGGAATGATGCTCCTAAAATCATGTGTTGGTCATTTAGTTTGTCCAGATGATCACGTGGACTGTGAAAATTTGCAAAGAGGCCAGTTTTGGTGAGTGATTTTAAACTTTGAATCCATGTTCTATACAGTGACCTGGGCTCTGAGGTCTTCCTGTTTTTTTTTGCGGGTTTTTTTTCTCAGAGGACTCGGCTTTCTCAAAGGGGCTGCTCTTGCTGCTCTTCAACCTTCATGTTCTCTACAAGAGCCCTGTAAGCCTGTTGTTGGAGCTCTGTCAAGACATCCATGGCCACCTGGGAGATATTGATCAGGTAACCACAAATACATTTTAGTGTTTTCAAAGTACTAACAACTTTGTATTAACAAAAGACAGTGTAATAATACTGCACTTTGGGCCAAATTCAAAGTTCCTGAGATTTTTCAGATTGACTGTTTCAGACTATAATATGGATTTGTACAGTTGTTGTATTAGCACAAATAAGGCTATTGACTCTGTACACACGCTTAATATGCACAAGACAACTGATCAGCTAAAGCACATTAAATAGCAAAGAACACTTTATGTAGTAAACAATGTCATACATGGTCTGTGACAGTTAGGATGTTATCAGTATTAACCTATAATTAAAACAACCTGACCTGTAGTGTACATTTATCATACATGTTAAATGTAGAGATGAACTGAGTAGAGACAGACTAATTGATCTACCAATAGGACATTTTACAAACTATTGCAACTGATAGTGGACAATAAGTACAATTAGGCTTCTCAAGTAGAAATAATGTCTTCCATATTAAATAAGAGGTAGACCAATTAATCAGTGTCCATGGGATGTTTTATAAACTGTTGGTATTGACAGAATTTACTTACTTTTTCACCTCCTATTTCCTTCCAAAGTAACAGCTATCTAAAATTGCCAAAATTTTCAGTATTTCTAGATTTGATTTATCCTTCCATTTAGATTATGTAATACCCAATTTCAAAAGACAAAAGTACATATTTATCAGTGTTTTCCTCTTAAATATTATTATAGTTCCCTTTTAAAGACATAGTATTTGTTCATCTCTAGAAGTGAGTAAATGCTTCATTATTTTGACTTCAATTTCTCCACAATCAGGACGTGGAGGTGGAGAAACAATCTCACTTTGCCATTGTCAACATGAAGACTGCTACAACAGCAGCAGTGAGTATCTAAATGAATGGTTGTGATTTGATGGTACATATACTAGTATCCATTTGCTCTGTCGCTCAACCTCTTCATCATTTTAATATCCTGCTGCAGCTGCTGGTGCTGTCTCAGGTTGACCGAGTGCTTGATGAAGTGGACTGGCTCATTGCCAGAAAGAAAAGCCAGGCAGCCTCTGACAAATCGGGCAACAGTAAGAAACCTTTTTACACTGATGTTCATTTGGATTCACGCTAAGTCCTGGAAGGGGAGGAGGAAAATGACAAAGTGGTACTTGAACTGTGTCCCTGGTGTGCAGGCAAAGCCACCCAGACTGCAGGCCAGCAGGATCCAGTAGAGAAAGCAGTGACGTTGCAGCTTGGAACCCTTTTGACAGCACTTAATGAACTGGTGCAGACGGCCCTGCTGCCCGGTACATGCACCATTACACTGTTAAGAGAACTGAGCCGCACATACACCATCCTCACCACTCTGGTCAAATATGTGAGTATGCGTCATCTCTGATGCGTCAGTGCAGAGTTTGTGGGTTTCTTACTTCTTACTCTGTGTTATTTCAGTACATCCAGGTGTGTTCTAGCCAACATGGTGCCCTACCAGCACGTGTTGAGAAGCTGGTGAGTCTGCTATTATCTGGGGTTTTAAACATTTTCCTGGCTCATGATACAAGGCTCATCTGGTTTTCTTTACATGTGTTTAGGTGAAGTTGTCTGGCTCCCACCTGACACCACAGTGCTACTCCTTCATCACATACGCACAGGTACACTGTTTTTTAGAAAATGTTTTTTTTTTTTTTTTTAAACCAGAGTTATAGGTTTTTATAGAACACTCACTATGATCTCTCATCCTTATTTTTGATGGTAGCATATTTTTTCCTTGTCAGAGTGGGGAATTCAGTGGAAGTGGAGACGACAAGAAGAAAAAGAGAAAAAATGAAGGAAACACTGCAGCCTCTGTAAGGACAGCTTTGATTGTTTTATGATTGTGACAGTGTGTTAATATGCTTTGTGCTTTTATTGTGAAAATGTATGGAAATGCATTGTACAGCTAAAGCTCTGTCAAAAAATAAACTACCGTATCTTCCAGATTACAAGTCATGTTTTTTTGCATAGTCTGGCTAGGGGAGCGACAAATATATTAAAATATTTCAAGTATTGGGTGTTTGTCACACTGACAG